>APFE030885200.1:236958-254875 GCA_000404065.3 Pinus taeda
ACTAGCAATTGTCCCAAAAGGTACAAAGAGAGGCCGATAGGATTATTAAATTGGAATTGCAAAATTCAGTTACATAATGAAATCTGATCTATGAGGAGCTTTGGGGCCTATAGATTACAAGAGAGTAGCAAAACTAGTGTTTATACTATTTTCCACAACTTTTGCAAACATTAGCGTCAAGCTAAAATCAACAAGAGTCCAAAAAACCAACATATTGTAAAAATCATAAAAATATCCATACAAATTGGCACACATTGGCTAGGCCAAAACATTAACTTTGTATATGCACTCTACTCATTTTGTCAAGCATAATATCACTAATCTCAAAATAAATATACTTTGGTTTGATCAGTATCTTTAGTAAAAAAGTTAGTATAATATCCCAAGCTTATCCATATATATCTCAATTTAAAAAGTGATAATATATATATATAATATATAAAATAAATTTCTTTTATACCTTAACCTTGGAACTAAAAAAACTAATAACCATTATCTTACTCCTACAGTAGACCCTTCATTTTTATACTTATTAATGGTATCATGGTTGTCCCACAGCACCCAAGAGGGGCCCAAAAAATAAAAAGACATTTCAATTTTAGACCTGTTAATGTTATTATGGTTCAGATGGTAGTCCACAGAACACAATTAAAAAAGCTATTGCACAAAAGTGTACCGTGATCAGAAGTTTGGATTGCCACGAGGAATAAAATTATACTGATCAGGGGTTTGGATAGCCAGGAGGAATAAAATAATCATGATCAGGGGTTTGGATTGCCATGTATTTAATTATATATTTCGTGGTCAGAGCTGCTACCCTGTCATATCTTCACAGATCGTAACACAGAGCGCTCTCCATTATATTTTTACACCCAAGAAGCACATGCTCATATGACTATTTGTACTTGAGATAGTTAAAAAAGGAATACAGTAGAATCGAAAAAAATCTCAACTTGCAGAAAGACTAATTGTAATTCAACTAATATAATTGAAAAAATCCCAACTTGTAGAAAGATCAATATGAATTCAACCAATATAATTATCCCAACTTGCAGAAAGACTAACTGAAATTCAATTAGAATGTAATGTGAAAAACCCCAACTTGCAGAAAGACTAATGGAAATTCAATTACAATATAATAGAAAAAAATCCCAACTTGCAGAAAGACTAACACTAATTGGAATTCCATTGTATTACAAAGGCCTTAGCTTGGATTTGCATGTTAGATTTTTTGTTACTAAAGCAATTACAGCAAACCACGGTAAACAATCAATGGAAGCTCCACTGCAATGCCCATTTACAGACGAATTGAATTTGTACAGAAACTACAACCGCCAAATTACAAAACTGGGGTGAACTTTTCAGTAAATTTTAATGCCAATATTCTGCAATAGGAATGGACAAAAATTGAGAGGATTCTTCTTTATAACTGTAAAAATTCACTGATAAACACTAACAGAAACAGATGCTAAGTGCTCTCAGCAGTCGGTCATATGTTACAGGGCCTTCAAATAACAAATGAGCACCAGTTTGGGGATTGTTGCCTCAATTGGAAACATTCAATCGCTGAACAATCAACAGAAACGCACTGGATACAATTTTTACAGACAAGATGGATGCTTCTTCCCGAGAATATATGCATATATATAGATAATTTACCTGCATGGAATTTCATCTCCATCTATTCGACTAAACAAAAATTCTCTGTATTTACATAATAGTCCAGCTGGGGTGGCCTGAGCAGAATCCGAATCCATGTACAAAAACAGGAAGTTGCTCTCATTTTCTGAGTCTTTTTCTCGCCCTTGAAACTGCTTCTGGATCCCCTGTGGCCTTTGATGGTGGCTCATCATCTGCTCCTGATGCTCTTTTGACATGCTTAGGTGGCCTTCCAACTCCTCTTCTCAAGGGAGAGGGCTGGTCCTGATCTGATGTTCGTTGCTTGTGGGTGGGCTCAGGAGGAGGAGTGCCCTTCTCTTCCTTCATTGCTGCAACTTTGCCTAAAAGCTGCTCTGTGCTGCGGCCATTGTTGTTGTGGTGGTGGCTGTGACTGTTGTACTGATCACCGTTACTTTCAGTCCAAAAGCTTTGCCAAATTTAACAGCCATGTGTCCCAAACCACCAAGCCCCACAACGCCAAGGCTTTTTCCAGGCTCTGTCATTTGGAAGTATTGCATGGGGCTGTATACAGTTATTCCTGCGCATAGCAATGGGGCTGCTGCATTAAGGGCAGGTTCTCTGGGATCTTCACTACAAACCTGCTTAATTTCACATTAGAGAATCGATTAAATCTGTATTTGCTCTAGATCTTTCAAACAAAAAAAAAAATGATCCCAATTCTCTGGGATCTTCACTACAAACCTGCTTAATTTCACATTACAAAATCGATTAAATCTGTATTTGGTCCAGATCTTTGAATAAAAAAAATTGATCGCAATGCATGAATCATACAGCTAATTGTACCTTTGGTCACAAACCATCAAAGAAGAATAACCTCCAAATGTGGGAGACCCATCCAAATAAATGCCGTTATATGTCCAGACAACCTTCTCACAGTACTGTTCTTGTTCTTTGCTACAAGAATCACACTGTTGGCAACTCCAAACTAGGAAGTCTAGTTGTGGACATCAAAAAGGAGGGGAGCAACCAAGTTCCTTGATAAAAGAATAAAGGTAAATGTATGTAATAATTTATAAGCCTATCCAGGAAGTCTAGTTGTGGACATCAAAAATGATCTGCTGCAATGTGATTAGATAAAAACAACCATCTTATTGGTCAGAGAAAATACGAGAATCCTTTCACATTAACAGAACACTACAACAATAGATTTCAGCGTAATTTGCTTTTAAGGCCACCTTTTGCAGGTCCAAAGGTTGTATTTTGCCTTTTTCAATTTGTGGAAAGCAATATGGTCATGCAATCTCATAGTGGTACGTGCTTCTAAGGTTATTTGATCCGGGGAGCAACCAACTTCCTTAATAAAAGGATAAAAGGCAAGTGTATGTAATAACTATAAGTCTATCCCAGAAAGCCTAGTTTTGGAAATAAAAAATAATCTGCAGTGTGACTAGATAAAAATAACCATCTTGTTAGAGAGAAAATACCTTAGAATCATTTCACATTAACAGAACATTACAACAGTAAATTTCAGTGGAATTTGCAATTAAGGCTATATTTTGCAAGTCCAAGGACTGTATTTTGCGCTCTTTCAAATTGTGGAAAGCCTGATATGGTCATGCAATCTCAGTGGTATTTTCTTGTAAGAATATATGATCCTGGGAGCAACCAACTTCCTTAATAAAAGGATGAAAGTCAGGACTCAAGTGTATGTAATAACTACAAGGCTATCCCAGAAAGCCTAGTTGTGGACATCACAAATGATCTGTAGTGTGACTAGATAAAAACAACCATCTTATTGGACACAACAAATAAAGAGAAAATACCTTAAATGGAGGAGAATCCTTTCACATTAACATAACACTACAGCAATAAGTTTCAGTGGAATTTGATTTTAACGCTATATTTTGCAAGTCCAAGGACTGTATTTTTCCCTCTTTCAATTTGTAGAAAGCCTGATATGGTCATGCAATTTGTAGAAAGCTTGTAAGGCTATATGATCCGGGAAGAAACTAATTTTCTTGATAAAAGAATAAAGGTAGGGTGTATATAATAACTATAAGTCTATCCCAGAAAGCCTAGTTGTGGACATCGAAAATAATTCTGCAGTGTGACCAGATAAAAACAACCATTTTATGGATGAAAATACCTTAAATGTTGGAGAATCCTTTCACATTAACAGAACACTATAGCAATAAATTTCAGTGGAATTTGCTTTTAAGGCTATATTTTGCAGGTCCAAGGATTCTATTTTTCCGTCTTTCAACTTGTAGAAAGCCTGATATGGTCATGCAATCTCACAGTGGAATTTGCTTGCAAGGTTATATGATCCAGGGAGCAACCAACTTCCTTAATAAAAATAAGAAAGGTCAAACGTATATAATAACCTAAAAATTTATCCCGGAAAGCCTTCTTGTGGACATCAAAAATGATATGTAGTGTGACTAGATAAAAACAACCATATTATTGGACAGAGCAAATAAAAATAAAATAGCTTAAATGGGGGAGAATCCTTTCACATTAACAAAACACTACAGCAATAAATTTCAGCAGAATGTTCCTGTATTGCTTTTTATTCTGCACAATCACAGAGCCCGCCTTAAGTATCGGTAATAACAGTTTTAAACCAATAAAAAAGCCATGAAATCAATCAAATGGTAAATAGAAAAGCGAGAACAAGAAAAGCAACCTGGCTCTCAAGTTTATGCTTGAAGAGGGATCCAAATTTGTGAGAAGTGATGGCCCTTAAGCATTCCAGAAGAGGCAGCAATTTGCCAGGAACTTTGGGTTCCCTTCTGCTTCGTCTGCTCATTGGGGAAGTTTCAATCTCATCTGTGCCTTCCATTCTATCCTCCATATGGCTATCTCCAGAAGACCTTGTATGATTCCAGGCATCTATGAATTCATCAGATTCTTTGTAATGCCCCTGCCCCTGCCCCTGCCCTTGCCCTTAAGGCTATATGATCCGGGAAGCAACTAATTTTCTTGATAAAAGAATAAAGGTAGGGTGTATATAATAACTATAAGTCTATCCCAGAAAGCCTAGTTGTGGACATCAAAAATAATTCTGCAGTGTGACCAGATAAAAACAACCATTTTATGGACGAAAATACCTTAAATGTTGGAGAATCCTTTCACATTAACAGAACACTATAGCAATAAATTTCAGTGGAATTTGCTTTTAAGGCTATATTTTGGAGGTCCAAGGATTCTATTTTTCCGTCTTTCAACTTGTAGAAAGCCTGATATGGTCATGCAATCTCACAGTGGAATTTGCTTGCAAGGTTATATGATCCAGGGAGCAACCAACTTCCTTAATAAAAATAAAAAAGGTCAAACGTATATAATAACCTAAAAAATTATCCCGGAAAGCCTTCTTGTGGACATCAAAAATGATATGCAGTGTGACTAGATAAAAACAACCATATTATTGGACAGAGCAAATAAAAATAAAATAGCTTAAATGGGGGAGAATCCTTTCACATTAACAAAACACTACAACAATAAATTTCAGCAGAATGTTCCTGTATTGCTTTTTATTCTGCACAATCACAGAGCCCGCCTTAAGTATCGGTAATAACAGTTTTAAACCAATAAAAAAGCCATGAAATCAATCAAATGGTAAATAGAAAAGCGAGAACAAGAAAAGCAACCTGGCTCTCAAGTTTATGCTTGAAGAGGGATCCAAATTTGTGAGAAGTGATGGCCCTTAAGCATTCCAGAAGAGGCAGCAATTTGCCAGGAACTTTGGGTTCCCTTCTGCTTCGTCTGCTCATTGGGGAAGTTTCAATCTCATCTGTGCCTTCCATTCTATCCTCCATATGGCTATCTCCAGAAGACCTTGTATGATTCCAGGCATCTATGAATTCATCAGATTCTTTGTAATGCCCCTGCCGCTGCCCCTGCCCTTGCCCTTGCCCTTACCCTTGCCGATGCCGCTGCCCCTGCCCCTGCCCGCTTTCACTTGCATCACGGCTACTGCTGAAAGCTTTGGTGCCCTGCCTGATTGATATTTCCGCAGGGTTTGCAGAACTTAGAACATCGCTATCCACTGTTAGCCCTTTCTGGTATTCATCTCTAGTACCTTTCAATTCTTTGCCCTCGATATCCATGGATTCCGCACTCTCTTCTTCGATTCTGACTTCATTCTGTTTCTGCCTCCACATTTCGGAATCTGTTTCTGCCTCCACGTTTCGGAATCTGTCGTAGTAGTAGCCGCCAGATTCTTCTTGCCCTGTTTCCTTTTCCCTCTTGGAACGGGAGCCGAGCTTTTCTCAGAGGCATTGGTATCCACAGTACGCAATTCCATCCATTGCTCATAGAAACCTTCGCGCTGTTGCAGAGCGCCCTCAACCCTAACATCATCGAAAGAATGCCCATCGGACGCGGAGCTTGTGGGCGAAGTGGTTACCTCAACCATCTCGCTGGAAGCCTAACCCTCAGATCAATACCCTATAATCGCACGGTGAGAAACTATACAAGTGTTTAGAGGATTTTATGCCACGTGTCAACGCGAGAATGAAAGGGATGACGAAGGTCCCTTTCAAAGGAAAGGCCTATTGGCCTAATTAAATAAGCCCTAATTCTTTCGAATAGGCTATATTGTGCATATGACTACTAGCTACAAAATGAAAATAAGTCTAATCATAAATCCTTGACAGCATAACAATACAATTAAAAAACAAAAGAATACACTATGACGTGTGTACAGTGTTTCTTCACTGTTCGGATAACTTCTGAACGATGGTTGATAGTTGATGTAGAGAACTCAATTTTACAATTAATTAGATGTTGATTGCACACATCCTTGTCTTCTAGAAGAGATTCATTCATACTTAAACAAGGGGATATATTGTAACTTTTTCTAATTCTGAATTTTTGGATGGAATTCTGGAGCCCAGGCCAAATAAGGTGCTTAAACAAGTTGATATATTATATCCCGCCATAACATAATGGATCCTCAATGAAGTATCCAATTGGGAAGGTTCCTGTGTGCTCACCACAATTTGTATATTTTCTCCAACTTTAAAATTTTGGGTCTCTCCAGCTTCCTGGCCATTGTTTCCCTCAATTTTGGCAGGGTCAATGAATCCCTCATGTTTTTTGTTGTTGTCCATATCAAACAATTGTTCTCTAATTGGACTTGCAGCAGTTATGCCATCATCAATAAAAATGCTTTCCTGGCATGCTCCATCTTCAACTTCATTCTTTTCCACAACTATATTATATCCCTCTGTAACCTCATGGGTCTTCAAAGGATTATCCAATCGGTAAATTTCTTGCTTGCAAGCAGCTTCTGTAACAATCTTTGAGATGTTTTCTGGAAGAGAATCATCTATACCTGAACAAAATAATGCATCATTACTCTCCATAAGATTTGGCTTATCTAATGGATCACTAAAGTCCAGTACCAAAAAAAGAATTCAAGCAAGAAGACATATCAAGGCCTTCGTAAGAATAGGCATCTTCAATGGAGTATCGATGTTAGAAGGTTCCTGGCTGCTGGCCACTGTGTCTACTTTCACAAGTTGTGTATTTTCTCCAACTTTGAATTCTTGTGTCTCTTCAGCTCCATTTTGTATAGATTGTTCTTCCTGGTCATCCTTATTACCATACTTAAAACAAGTCATTCATACTACTGAAATGGAGCAGCCCTGCTGCTAGATAAAGCTCAAACTTGATGAAGATCTTCTCACTGTTATTCAAAACTTTTTGCAGGGTTATGATTTGAAACCCTGCTTCGACTGAAAACCCTAGTGTAAAAGATCGTTTTGATTTAGAAATGCTAATAGTATAGACAGTGGATGTCAACAATATCATTGACTACCAGAACAATCTACCCATGCATATGCTCTTCCTTGATTATGATATTGAAGATAGGCAAAGGAAATTATACCAATGAGATAGATCAATGCTTCAGAGAATGAAGATCGGTGGATACTCCTGGACTTATTATGGAGATTGAAGACACAACAAAAGTCTGACATTCCTTAGAAGTGAAGTCAGATGATCTTTGGTATCATAGAGATTTGTTCCTTCCACTTCTTCATAGGCACCTTACTAGCTAGTGCTAGTGAGAAGTGTCAGTGAGTTCTGAGGGAGCAACATATCTTTTCTTACTATGCCAACTATATGCCCTAGACTTGAATCTAAACAGCGAATTGTCAACAATGGTGTCTTGTCACTTAAAAAAAAAACTCAATAGTGCCTTGTGGATCTTAAATTCAACAGGTTTATTTATGTTGGTCTCTGTAAGATTACAGACTTCATTAGGAGTTATTTTCATGGTCATATAAGATGATGCCATTTGATGCTATTGGTTAGATTACATATAAATAGCGAATTCTCAACAATGGTGTCTTGTCACTTAAAAAATACTCAACAGTGCCTTATGGATCTTAAATTCAACATGTTTATTTATGTTGGTCTCTGTAAGATTACAGTCTTCATTAGGAGTTATTTCCATGGTCATATAAGATGATGTCATTTGATGCTATTGGTTAGATTAGATATATATGGAGTATAGATTCCATATTAACTATGCATTAGTGCCAAAATATGTCACAGAGAAGCAATGTAGATTGATGCCATTCATTCAAACTGACTTTGTTGTAGAGGAACGTGTCAGTCAACCTGTGTGTTAATGTTATACATAATGCAGAGGAACAAAGTCTTATACATCGTGAGCCATATGAACTGTGTAGAGCCAAGAGCCATTGGTAATAGAATTGGCAGTAACAACATACCAAGCAGCTCTACTATTTCTATTCAATGAAGCTACGAAGCTGAGCTATGTAGAAATTAAATCTCAACTAAATTTGGAAGATGAAGATCTTATTTGACTTCTGTATTTAGTTTCATGTGGAAAGAACGAGATTCTTCTAAAGGAACCTAGCACTGCAACAATATCTACAAGTGATAATTTTGAATTCAATACTCCCTTTTCGCACAAGTTGAAAAAGATTAAGGTTCCACTTACAGATATGAATGCAAATGAGAGGAATAGAGTGATCGAAAATGTAAAAGAAGACAGACATTTCTAAATAGATTCAACAATAGTTCTCATCATGAAAGCTAGAAAAATCTTACCTCAACAACAACTATTGAGTGAGTGTGTTGAACAGCTCCAAAGCACATTCAAGCCCGAACTTAAAGCAATAAAATCCAGAATTCAAGACTTGATCTCAAAGGAGTACCTGGAACGTGACAATGAAAACAGTAATTTATTGAGATATATAGCCTAATATCGTTGATTGAGATGCAAGTCAAAAACAAATCTGTAATACAACTTATTGTTAATTTTGTTTTATTTTAGAGAAATAAAACATATCACATATTGGATTTTCCATGTGATTTCGATTAACTAACATAAAAATACTATGTTTTGCGATAGAGGATGAAGAAGTTTTCCAGGTCACTTGCAAACCACTCACCCAGTTCTACTTTCAAGAGGAGGGACTTTAGATAATGCATGGTTTTTGTGCCACAACTCATCACAGGAGAGAACACTACTCGACTCATGCTACTATTCCTTAAATTTTGTTTTATGTTTTAGACAGGGATTTCCATCCCTTCGTCTACAAGGAAATAACATAAAGTGGCGATGGTTCGATATAGAAGTTGAAACTATTAGGATCTAAAGGAGTGGTGGTTTTATCCACTACTCTGGCTAGTGCCTAAAAAATATAAAATTTGGGTTTGGTGGTTATGAATTCCATTGTCGCTGAAGGTAGGTATAGCCTAATTTTGTGTCCACCAGAAACCTATCAATTATTTTGGCTATACCCTCCTTACCCTTCCTTTCATTACACCAATCTTACAAATAGCATGCACTTTCAGAAGCTAACCACATTTTTCCAGTGTAAGTGAACACCTAGGATCAATTTCTCAATCTCTTCTTTAGCTTTAATGGGCTTCTTCCCCTTACCTTTGTTGGTAGCAATGTTTTTGATGTCGACCAATCAAACTGTAGTCAAAGAGCCCCCAGACTGGTTGCGCTTAATCTCCACGTCCGAACATTCAATGCACGAAGAGATAACAACAAATTATTGGAAAGGTGGCCAATTATAGTTTAAAAGGCCGTCTTGGTAAACAATTGTCTCTATTGGACAGACAGGTTTCTTAGCTGTTAGATTCAAATGTTTGTACCTCCACCAACCTCCTTCATTACTTTTATGTGATGGACACTACGAGTCAACCGACTTGAGTTAAAAACTCCAAGCGTCGATCTCTGAGAAAACAATACATAGCAAGTTTTCTTCCCAAGAACCGGATCCATTAGAAAACACATTGCCTCACAAATAGCATTGATGTTGTTTTATATATTGATCACAATCAAGGTTCAACTGAAAGAGGCCATTTGTGAGGGCAGCAGACACTTTAACCTAAGTGGAGCAATGGATAACAATCATCAACATCAGCATAATAATTAATGAATTTCATATGAGGAAATCAATAGAAAAAGAGAGATGTGTACATAGCTAGGCATATACCAATGCATTCATTGCTCCGGCTTTCTTGTGGTGTTGGAAACTAGGCCTCTTTTCATGGGATACATAAACTAACCATGGAAATTCATTGCCAAAATTGTCAACTCCCCCTGATTCAGTCACTAACGGAGGCTGCAGAGCATTTTCAAATGGTGTGCCAGTAACAACCTTATCATTATCTTATGTAAGCTCATGATTTGTCAATGGCGTACTACATTTTGGTCCAAATAATGTGTACAAGCAAGGAGATATATCATGGCCCTCAGTATGTCCATGTGTCTTCAGTGGTGTGTCGAAGGATTCCATCCTCTTTTCCAGTGTAGGTGATGACATATTTTGTGAAACAAATTGTTTACTTATCTCCTGAAAAGAAAAAATGAAAAAATGTCACACATACAATGCACCAACTGTGTACTATGTTCCTTAAGATGAATCTGATAAAGAAGATGGAAAAATATGAAGTTCATACATAATTTAGCTTACCTTTTCAGAATCCTTTGCTGTTGTTTCATTTTCTTTGCGTAGATTCTATAGCTTCCATAAACTAAGCTGTCCCACTAGCCCAGCACGACTCTCTTTTAATGAACTGTGCATAGCCTCATCACTTCCTATGAATTTCCTTGGCCTGTAAACATAAATGATATCTATGGTTTTCTTTGTGCTTCCATTAAGTTTTCAATTCATCGGCCTTCTGGAAGGTGTAGCATAGAATGACTCTGGAAGTTGTCCTTGTAAGTCCAATTGAAAAGTTTGCAATCTATTGCTCAAAGTCAGTATTCTGTCTACAATTTGGTTCTTTTTGAATCCCCTTTACTAGGAACATTCATATCAGCCAAAATATTAGAACCTTCAGCTACTCCTCTAGACTCCACATAATTTTCTGTAAGGAGAATACTTTCAAAATGCTCCGTCCCTTCCAAAACCATAGCATCCTTCTCCATTACAGACACATGGTCTCCAAGTGGGACATGTAGTGACAAATATTTAGTCTCTGATGTCACATCATTTTCTATAAGCTCAAGCTTTTTCACTGGGGTATCATATTCTGGCCCCTCAGCATGTTCAAGCCTCTTCAATGGCTTATCCAGGCAAAATCGTTGATTGCACACATCCTTGTCTTCTAGAAGAGATTCATTCATACTTAAAGAAGGGGATATATTGTAACTTTTTCTAAGTTCTGAATTTTTGGATGGAATTCTGAAGTCCAGGCCAAATAAGGTGCTTAAACAAGTTGATATATTATATCCCGCCATAACCTCATGGATCATCAACAGAGTATACAATTGGGATGGTTCTTGCTTGCTCACCACAATCTGTATATTTTCTCCAACTTTGAAATTTTGGGTCTCTCCAGCTTCCTGGCCATTGTTTCCCTCAATTTTGGCAGGGTCAATGAATCCCTCATGTTTTCTGTTGTTGTCCATATCAAACAATTGTTCTCTAATTTGACTTGCAGCAGTTATGCCATCAACAATAAAAATTCTTTCCTGGCATGCTCCATATTCAACTTCATTCTTTTCCGCAGCTATATTATATCCCTCTGTAACCTCACAGGTCTTCAAAGGATTATCCAATCGATAAAGTTCCTTCTTGCAGGCAGCTTCTGTAACAATCTCTGAGATATTTTCTGGAAGAGAATCATCAATACCTGAACAAAAGAATGCATCATTACTCTCCATAAGATTTGGCTTATCTAATGGATCACTAAAGTCCAGTACCAAAAAAAGAATTCAAGCAAGAAGACATATCAAGGCCTTCTGTAAGCAGAGGCATCTTCAATGCAGTATCCATGTTAGAAGGTTCTTGGTTGCTGGCCACTGTGTCTACTTTCACAAATCGTATATTTTCTCCAACTTTGAATTCTTGTGTCTCTTCAGCTCCATTCTGTATAGATTGTTCTTCCTGGTCATCCTTATTACCATACTTGAAACAAGTCATTCATACTACTGAAATGGAGCATCCCTGCTGCTAGATAAAGCTCAAACTTGATGAAGATATTCTTACTGTTATTCAAAACTTTTTGCAGGGTTATGATTTGAAACCCTGCTTCCACTGAAACCCCAAGTATAGCAAATAGTTTTGATTTTGAAATGATAATAGTATATACAATGGATGTCAACAATATCACTGACTGCCAGAACAATCTGCCCATGCATATGCTCTTCCTTGATTATGATATTGAAAATAGGCAAAGGAAATTAGACCAATGAGATAGATCAATGCTTCAGAGAATGAAGATCGGTGGATACTCCTGGACTTATTATGGAGATTGAAGACACAAAAAAAGTCTGACATTCCTTAGAAGTGAAGTCAGATGATCTTTGGTATCATAGAGATTTGTTCCTTTCACTTCTTCATAGGCACCTTACTAGCTAGTGCCAGTGAGAAGTATCAGTGAGTTCTGAGGGAGCAACATATATTTTCTTACTATGCCAACTATTTTCCCTAGACTTGAATCTAAACAACGAATTGTCAACAATGGTGTCTTGTCACTTAAAAAAAAAAAAACTCAACTGTGCCTTGTGGAACTTAAATTCAACAAGTTTATTTATGCTGGTCTCTGTAAAATTACAGTCTTGATTAGGAGTTATTTCCATTGTCATATAAGATGATGCCAGTTGATGCTATTGGTTAGATTTCATATAAACAACGAATTCTGAACAATGGTTTCTTGTCACTAAAAAATACTCATCAGTGCCTTATGGATCTTAAATTCAACATGTTTATTTATGCTGGTCACTGTAAGATTACAGTCTTCATTAGGAGTTATTTCATTGTCAATAATAAATATGATGCCAACTTGATGCTATTGGTTAGATTACATATATATGCACGTATCGGATTCATATTAACTATGCATCAGTGCCAAAAATATGTCGCAGAGAAGCAATGTAGAATGATGCATTCATTCAAACTGACTTTGTTGTAGAGGAACGTGTCAGTCCGACCTGTGTGTTAATGTTATACATAAATGCAGAGGAACAAAGTCTTTATAACCAATCGTTGACCAATATGAACTGTGTAAAAGCCAAAGGCACATATATATATAATAATAAATTTTATTGAGGACAGTGAGATACATATGTGCAGTGGAAGCCTACTAGGTCGCAGAGGAACAATGTCTCTATGTCAATGTGATCATTGATGAATGGATGAACAATGTACAATGTAGTATACAAGAGATGGGAGACTGTAACTGAGAGCAATAACAAGGTCCCTTAAGAACAATGAAGATTTAGAGCGAGAAACTTCCTGTGGTGAGAGTCATGTAAAAAAACCTACAAAATTTGTAACCAGAGTCATTACATCAGAGGGAACAACACAACAATACTATCATTACTAAGACAATCCATCTTTTATCTAGAACAAAATCATACATATCTTCATGAGGGAACACATTCTTATAGTCCACAAAATCGATTGAAATGTCTGCTTATGTTTAAAGAATAGAATCAGTTATACTTGAACAAGGGAACATATCATTATTATCTTGAAGCTTCGCTCATTTAATTTATTCTAGAATTATTGCAACAAACCATTAGTAGCTGGGTTGTGTCTCTTCGGCTCCGTTCTATATAGATTGTTCTTCCTAGTCATCCTCTTCTCCCTCAATTTTGTTAGGGGCAATGAATCCCTCATGTTTTCCATGGTCGTCCATATCAAACAATTTTTTTTTAATTGGACTTGCATCAGTTATGCCATCAACAATACTAATGCTTTCTTGATATGTTTCATCTTCAACTACATTATTTTCTAGAGCTACATTGTAAGATCCACGTTCTACTTGATCACCATCTGTTAAGGGAATTTGAACATTCTTGGTGATATGCTCAATTACATCTTCCTCATTGTGAGGAGTTGAACCATACAACTCATTGAGGTTATAAAACTCATTTCCATTGTCTGAAAAGTTGTCTTGATGCACTTCATCCTCTGAAGCTTGAATGTTCTCATATGTTCCTTGAAGTTCGTTGGACATATCTACCTATTCAGGATTTCTCACTTTCATGCAAACTGCATCAGGAGAGCCATCATTTTGCTTGTGAAATATAGTTTCTTCAACATCCTGAGTTTCAGCCATTGAAGGAAGTTCATAATTCTCCTTTCTTTGATATACAGATTCATGAAATCCTTTGCTAGTTTTGGGATCACTCACTTCATATTCTTGAGCTTCACCATTAACCAGTGAGATGTGACTTTGCTGAACATAATTTAGAACTAAAAGCTCCTCTTCACTGCATTCCCCAGGTGCTTGACCTTCACTATATGATGCTAGCTGTGACAGATTTTCTAGAGACAAAGCCTAAAGAACCAACCAATAACTATGTCTAATGGGAGGCAAAAGGTTCCAAGGTATTTTCCAATGTTAACGGATACAATACCTGTCTCAGATAATCACAAATGTCTTCGGTTAGAAGTGGCTAGCTAACAGAATGTCTACAATTCCTCTGCCCTAGGATAAAATAATGCTAATCAGGCAATAGAGAGTTAGGGCTTATAATAATCCATTCATTAACAATACTGAAAAATAACCCTACAGACAGAAAGTTTACGGGATTCCATCAGTTGTTCACATAATTTGTATAAACAGCGCGGACAATATCAAAGTTGGTGAGGGTAAGTTCAGATGGATCAACTAACCTCTGTGCTGCGTCTTTATAAGCCACACAGATTTGTCCCACTGCCTCCCTGACCCGTGAATTTTCTTTCTCTCTTGCCACCAATAGCTTCAATCTACGGAAGATCTGGTATTGCTGGCCCTTTTTCGTTCCCACCGCATCTTTTTCTGTTTTTGGTTGTCCTCCCAAGTCCCCTCCTTCCACCTTTTTTCCTATTCCAAATCTGGGTTTTCCCAAAGCGAATGTTCTATTGTCAGCATATTTAAGATGGAGCGAGATCCATAGGTTCTAGCGCTGGCCCTTTTTCCTTCCCACTGCGTTTTTTCTGGTTATCCTCCCCATTCCCCTCCTTCCACCCTTTTTCCTATTCGAAAGAGCGAATCGGGGTTTCCTGGCATGAATGATCTACGAGGTTTTCTGGGGCAAATCGGGGTTGTCTGGTGTGAATGATCATAGATCAACGCATCGAACATGGGAGTGAGATCCATAGCTTCCAGCATTGGCCTTTTTTTTCGTTCCCACTGCCTTTGGTTTTCTGGAGCGAATGGCGATTTTCACAGCCCATTGAACATGGCAATGAGGTCCATAGGTTCCAGCATAGTTAGGGCAGGGCCATCTATATTTATTTCTTTAAATTACAATAATATGTAGTAAATACATAAATAAATATATATACATATTCATCATTTTTTAAAAGGAACTATGAGCTTAACAATTAATTTTAAAATTCTTTTTATATTTATGATAATAGCATATAATTTATATATATTTATAATTAGTTAGTTATACCTCTATAGCTAGTTAATTATACATTTTTTCTAATATTTATATTTTCTATGTATCTATTAAATAGTTAATACTTGTAACGATCTATTAACTCAACAACCAATTAAATTAAAATTACTTTAGACATATAATTTATATATTTATGTAAAGAGGTCCCTTATTATAACTAACTTCTATTTAATTTATTAAATAACTATTTTTATTTTTTTATTTTTTATTTTTCTTACCCTGGTCTCAAGTCAAATTTAGCAGTTGGTCTAGTTAGCCATTGGAGGCTCTGCTCAAACTATTTAACATGCAAAGTTGGATCTGATTCTTCAACTTGTCCTGACGATGAACCACACTGGTTGGTTCGAAACACGTCGACAAATGATATATCTTGTGATTTACGCTGGAAAAATTTCTCGTAAACTACACATTAAGAAAGTTCGTGCACTCATGTATGGATAAACATGGTTATTATCTTTCATGAGTTTCATCAAATATTTAACATATTATTGATCAACTTTAGATATTCATCATCTCTAATTAACAAATATACATTAAGCAAGTTCATGCACTCTTATATCGATAACATGCTTATTATTTTTCATGAGTTTCATTAAAGATTTAACATATTATTCATCAACTTTGGATTTGGTGAGGATGAATTCTAGTATATTACCAAGTGTATGTTTTTGTTTCAGTTGTAGTTTTTACTTTCATGATTAATTTGGTTGTAATTTTTACTTCCACGATTAATTTAGTCTAAGTTCTCTAGGTAGTCATTAATGATCTATTCGATGCTATGTGGGGGTTTTACTTTTCAACAAATCTAAAGTATCTATGTTACATTGGAATCTAGTGACCTTGTTGAAAAACCCTAGCAAACATCTTTGAAACCATCTACTAGCACTAGTTGAACTTGAGATTTCTCAAAAACTAAAAGGAACAAATAAGGGTTGTTTTGCCAATCCACTCATAACCTAATCCACTTTGGTGATGAAGGGAAACCAACTATAAGATATCAAACACCTTCCCTCATCATAATGCATGAGGCTTCTACCCCTGTAAAGGTTGAACATGTGTTGTTTAAATGGTAGCCCAAATTGTACCATATCTTTATCCTGTCTCTTGGAAAGAAATAGATTACTAGGCTATTTAGGATTTATGATTTATGCAAATCTTTTAGTCTTATTGACTTAGTTGGAATCCATACTGTTTTTTTCCAATAAGAAAAAAATATCATTTGTGTATTACTATTAATGCAAAGGTGTAATTTAGATCATCTAACATATATAATATGCTTCACATGTGTGACATGGTAGTATAATATGTTCAACATCTAATGTTCGGTAAATATTGAAATCTCCATAGGATTCAAACAATTTCATGAGAGTCTAGTGCCGCTATGTTCCTAATGTACATTCAAACTAGATAAGCAACTTGATATCCATGTTAAAAACTAGTATCCAAAATTCAATAGATATGACCCTAATAATCAGAAGAGTAGATCTGCATGAAAAGTTAAGACTTCAACTCAGGTTCAATCATTATCATAAGAGTGTCACAACAATGGTGGAAAATTTCATAACTGAAAATGCAAATGCAAATAGCTAACATGAAAATTAGAATGGTTAAAATAATGGAATAAGAAATAAGACTATAACAATTCCATAGATGACTTTAATAAAAAATGTTATCATTGTTGTGTATTGCAGGTGCTGGGAGAGGCCATGGAAACAAATGAATTTATTTCCAATGAAGACACAAAACATGATTTAGGGCATCAGGTACTTGAATATTACATTAATTTATGAAATATAATAAAATGAAATTTAGTTTCTGATCCTTGTTTCCCTAAACCTAGTAATTTATATAGTTTATTATTCAAAATTGAAAAAAAATAATGCATGTTGTTGATTCTTTTAGGTGGAAAATGTGTTTGCAACAAATACAAAGTTGAACCCTTTTACTGTAAAACAACCAAAATATGTACACAAGGGTGGACCCCGTACTGTTAAAGCACATCACATGAGAAAGTGGGTGGAAGAAGATATGACAATTGAGTCTGCAAATACAATAGAAATTGGTGGCAATGAACAAGAGGTTAGTCATGATGATAATACATGGAATGAATACTTTGATACAATTGTTATACTTTGTGGGTGTTATAAATAAGTTCAGCTATAAATTAGTGGACAATATAAGTACATCATATAGTCTAATCTCTAACCTTGGAAAAAATAATGCATGTATCAATTATTTTAGGTGGCAATGGAATCAGAACAAATGAGGAGTTTAATCATTTTGATAGACCAATACAAATCCCTGCATATGGACGTGGCCTACGCCGTACAATTAAATTGCGCAAAAAGAAATGGGTGGAAGAGGATATGACAATGGAGTTTGTAAATGCAATAGAAA
>APFE030885200.1:264171-279022 GCA_000404065.3 Pinus taeda
ATTTTCATACATGATATCCTGAACAGTTGGACAATGCAAATAGTTGTCATCGCTATTCTTCCATTTATATGTTTTTTGAAACTTATTTGAAAGAGCAATTTTGTCCCAACAATTAGACTTGTAGCACAAAGAACATGGTTAATACATATGATTCGACCAAAAACTAGTTACTACCAAAATTCAACCAAAAAATATTACTGCATAAAAATAGAATTAAAAGTAAAAAAATAAAAACAAAAATTTCCAAAATTAAAAATAAATAAATAAATGATCAATTTTTTTTACCAAAATTTAGTGATTTTTTTAGTGCTAATACTAACATCACCATTACAACAAGATATTTTTCTAGTGCTAATATTGCCATTACAACAAGATATAAGAGGGATATAATGCATAAAGTTTAATAATAATATGTATGTAGAAGATGGTCTTTAGACTGGTGAATTCATGATAATCAATGGGACTACAGTCAAAATAATTGCATAAATCAATTTTTTAAACCAAAATTTAACAAAAACTTTGCTAGTGCTAACATTAGAACCACCATTACAACAAGATATCTTTCTAGTGTTGACAACACCATTATAGTAAGATACATCAAGAGAGACAAAAAATTTAAAAAGTATGATAGTAATACGTATCCAGAAGATGGTATTGAAACTAGTAATTGTTCACGAATCCATAAGATTGTAAGGTCATTCTCATTATCATAATCATTGTCATCATCATCACCATCATCATTTTCATCGTTATTGCCATCATTACATTATCATCATAACCACCATTCATGCCATCATCATCAGCTCCATCATCATCATCGCCATCATCATCATTATGGACATTGTTTGCAATTGTTCATAATTATAGATGTTGTAAGAAATATCATCAACCCAAAAAATGTGATCAGTGCTAGAAAAGGGTTGCTTAGGACACATTGATATACATAAGAGAAATAACAACTCTATTTTTGAGAGATGATCGATGATGATGATCATCACCACCATTATCATCGTCATTGTCATTTTTATCATCCCCATCATCATCATTAATGTAATTTCTATCATCATTTTTGTAATCATCATCATGGATATCATCATCATTCATGCCATTATTGTTTTTGATGATGACCTAGATGAAAATGATGATGATGATGATGATGAGACAAGATAATGCTTATGATTATGACAATGGCAACATCTAAAATTGGGAAGATTCGCCAAGGTCATTAGCATTGTCATCATCATAATCATTGCCATCATCATCATTGACATTGTAACCACTATCATCTTTATCATCATAATCATAATTCATGTCATTGCCATCATCTTCATTTTCATCATTGTCAAGATTATTGACATTGTCATCAATTGTTCATAATTGTCAATGCCATAAGGAATATCATCAATGTAGAAAATATGATGAGTGTTGGAAAATGGATGCAAAAGCGAACATAGAAATGGGGGCAACAATAGAAGTAAAATTGGATGAAAAGTGGATACAACATAAGTAGATGCACAACAACATGAAAAACCTAACACAAAAGTGGATGCAAAAGCAGATGCAGTTGTCAATGCAAACTTGGATGCAAACATGAAGGCTAAAATGGAAGCAAACATGGGTCCAATGGTAGGCATAAAACTTGGCACAAATTGTGGTGAAACAAATGTGGATGCAACAACGGACGCTGAAAAGGACACAAACTTAGATGCAAAAAAGAGACAAACATGGGTACAAAATAAGATGAAAAAAGGGATGCAAACATGGACACAAACATGGGTGCAACAGCAGACACAAAAGTAGATGCAAAAATGGATGAAACAAAAGTGGATGCAATAGGGGATGCAAAAACATACACAATATCCGATGCAAACTTGAACACAAAAGAGGATGCAAATGTGGAAGCAAATGTGGTTGCAGTGGTAGGCTCAAGATATGGCGCAACAAAATTGGATGTAACAATAGACAAAAAAAATATGCAAAATAAGAAGCAAAAAGGGATGTAAAAGTGGAAGCAAATATTGATGCAACAGGCAAAACAAAATTGGATGCAAAAAATGGATACAATGGAAGTAGATGCAAAAGTAGATACAAAATGAGATGCAAAACCCAATGCATAAACATGACACAAAAGTGGATGCAAAAAGAGATGCAATATTTGATACAAAAGAGGATGTGAACATGGATGCAAAATTGGAAGCAAACGTGGATACAACAGTGAGTACAAAATATGGTGCAAATTGTGGCATAACAAAAGTGGAAGTAAAAGCGGATGTAATGATAGATGAAAAAAATGAATCAAAGTATGATGCAAATGAAGATGTAAAAAGGGATGCAAAAAGTGAACTTTAAAATGGGTGCAACATTGGATGCAAAATTGTATGCAAAAATGGATGCAATAGAAGTCGATGCAAAAGTAGATGCAAAACAAGACACAAAACCCGATGCAAATCCTGATCCAAAATTGGATACAAAATGGGATGCAAAAATAAATGTAGTAGTTGATGAAAACCTAGACGCGAATGAGGATGCAAACGTGGATGCAAAATTATAATCAAAAGTGGGCGCAAAAGGAGGTGCCAAACTAGGCGCCAATTGTGGCACAAAAATATTAGATGCAATAGTGGGCACAATAATAGATGCAAAAGAGGATGTAAATATGGATGCCAAACAAGATGGAAAATTATATGCAAAACTAGACACAAAACTCGATGTAAAACTTGGCGCAAAAGGGATGCACAAATGGATGAAAAAATGGATGCAAAAAATGATTTAAGAAAGGATGCAAAAGTTGATGCAAGTGTAGGTGCAAAAAGTGGATGCAAATGAGGATGCAAAAGTATGTTAAACAAAATTAGGTGCCAAACTTGATGCAAAACCTGGAATAAAACTTGGTGCAAAGGATGACACAAAACTTGGCATAAAATTTGGTGCAAAACGTGGTGCAAAACCTATTGCAATACCTGGTGCTAAACTTGGTGTAAGATTTGGTGCAAAACTTGATGCAAATTTTGTGTCAATTTTTGCACCATATTTGATAAATGGATGCAAATAGAACCAAAAATGGGCTCTAGATGCAAAAAAAGAAGTAAAAAAGGATGCTAATCACAGGGATTTGTTGTAGTGATATTTCCCCTGAAGACTAGGATAAAATTGCTTTTACCTGTCCTTGGGGAACATTTGCTTATAGAGTCCTACCCTTTGGCCTATGCAATGCCCTTGCCACATTTCAGAGGGCCATCCTCAACATCTTTTTAGATTTAATAAATGAAGGGCTTGAAATATATATGGATGATTTCACACCATATGGAGATGATTTTGAGCCAGCACTAGACACATTGGAAAGGTGCTGCAATGATGTATTGCCACCAGGCTCTACTTGAGCCATGAAAAGTGCCATATGATGATGACCAAAGGGCTCATCCTAGGTCATTATATCTCAGTAGCTGGAATACAGGTAGATGCGACCAAAATTCAAATAATTTTGTTAATACCTACTCCTACCACACAGACAAAGGTACGCAATTTTCTAGGATTTTCTGGTTATTATAGGAGATTCATAGATCATTTTTCTCAAATAGCTGCACCTCTATACGCACTGACAGGGAATGCTGATTTTATTTGGACAGATAAATGTGACTGTGCTTTTGAGTATCTGAAAAGCTTGTGTCAACAACCCCAGTGCTCAGAGGCCCAAATTGGGATCTGCCATTTCAAATTTCATTGGATGCTTCAAACACAACTATTGGAGCATTGCTTGGGCAGGAAGGAGACAAAAAACCATATGCAATCTATTATATTAGCAAGAATTTGTCTCCTATTGTGCTAAACTATACCGTAACTAAAAAAGAGCTTTTAGCTGTAATACATGTTGTAAATAAATTTATGCATTATATCACTAGATATCCTGTTGTTTTATATACAGATCACTCTGCCATAAAATACTTAGCAAATAAACCTATTGCAAACAGTAGAGTAACAATATGGTTTATTTTATTGCAGGAATTTGACAACATGATAAAAAATCGACTTGGGAAAGAGAACCTTGTAGCTGATTTTCTCTCACGAATGATGAAGCCAACAGATGTAGCAGTAGTCGAAGATCAATTCCCAGATGAACATTTGTTTGATGTTATTGTCAAGACACCCTGGTATGTTGATGTTGCAAATTATTTAGGAGTAGGAAAATTACCAAAGCATATAACCCCAATGAACGAAAATAGATTGTGCAACGTAGTACCCAATTCTCTTAGATTGGGGGCTACCTATTTCATAAAAGGGCAGATATGCACATCAGAAGATGCATCCGCGAAGACAAAATATTTGACATTCTAAAAGCTTTTCATGATGGATCCTGTGGTGGACATTTTGCAGATTGCAGGACTAGTCACAAGGTTTTACAAACAGGTTATTATTGGCCCACAATCTTTAAAGACGCTAAGAAATTTGTTCAAGCTTGTGACAGTTGCCAAAGAGCAGGACGCCCTCGCTATCCGACGAAATGCCTTTAAACCCACAGATAGTAATCAAACCATTTGAGTGTTGGGCACTCAATTTTGTTGGTCCGATCAACCCATCATCAAATCAGAAAACATATATTCTAGTAGCAACAGAGTATGTTACCAAATGGGTTGAAGCAGAGGCACTTCCAAGAGCTACAGAGGACTCTCTGATTCATTTCCTATTCCAAATATTTGTGTGATATGGCCTCCCAAGGGATATAATCACGGACGAAGGACCGTAGTTTGTAGGTAATAAAATAGCTGTAACATTAAAAAATTATCACATTCAGCAAAAAATTACCACTCCATATCACCCACAGGAAAATGGCCAAGTAGAGAGCACGAATAAGGTGATATATGCAATACTTACAAAAACAGTTGCATCACACAGACGCGACTAGGCTTCAATATTGCCCGAAGCCTTGTGGGCATACCGAACAATGTGGAGAAACACCACCAACTATTCACCATATCAGCCAGTATTTGGAAAAGAACCCATCTTTCCAATAGAGTTTGAAATACAAACATTACGAACAGCACAGGAGATTGGTCTAAATTTAAATGAGGCCCAAACTAATAGATTACAGCAAATTAATGAGCTAGATGAAATTAGGCTCTCGGCTCTTCAACGCACTGCATTAATTCAACAGCAGAGAGCAAAATGGCACGATGCCCTCATCAAAAAGAAAATATTCCACGAAGGAGAATGGGCACTCCTATATGATTTCAGGTTTTAGGATTTTCCGAGAAAACTTCAGACTCGATGGCTTGGACCATATGAAATACAAAAAGTGCATGACAATGTTACCATTATTTTGACTACTATTGACAGATTTGGACATGCCTTTAAAGCAAATGGTCACTGAGTGCGATTGTACCATAAACCGCTTACTCAGGAATCCTTTTACCAGCAGCTACAAGAATATTCTGATATGCAGATTCTTGCTAAGTAAAATAATCATTCCTTGGCATTGGTTCACTAAATAATCCCATTGTTCTTAAACTTTATACATAAGTTTTTCTTTTCTGCATGTATAAACTACTTTCTGTACAGATTTTTGTATTTCTAAATTTTTTGTTTTTTTTTGTTGTTCCTTTCTAAAGAAACAACATTTCCTCATTTTTGTTGTTCATTTCCAAAGGAACAACACTTTTTCATTTTGTTGTTCCTTTCCGAAGGAACAACACTTTCACATTTTTGCTGTTCCTAATCCGAAGGAAGAACACTTTCGCATTTTGCTGTTCCTTTCCAAAGGAACAACGTTTCCGAATTTTGTTGTTCCTTTTCGAAGGAACAACATTTCCGCATTTTTGTTGTTCCTTCGTAAAGGAACAACATTTTCGCATTTTGCTATTCCTTTCCAAAGGAACAACATTTCCGCATTTTGTTGTTCCTTTCTGAAGGAACAACATTTCCACATTTTTGTTGTTCCCTTCCGAAGGAAGGAACAACATTTTTGCATTTTGCTGTTCTTTTCCGAAGGAAAAACATTTCCACATTTTTTCTGTTCCTTTTCGAAGGATCAACAATTTCTCATTTGCATTTCTGCATTTGTACTATTCCTTTCCGAAGGAACAACACTTTTACATCTTTGCTGTTCATTTCTGAAGAAACAACATTCCCACATTTTTGTCGTTTCTTTCTGAAGGAACAACACTTCCGCCATATTGTTTTGCCATTCCTTTTAAAGGAACAACCCTCCTTCGCATTTTTTATTTCTGTCATTCTTTCCAAAGGAACAACAATTTCTCGCTTGCTTTATTTGATGTTCCATTTAAGGAATAGTTGTTGTTCCTCTTAAGGAACAATAGTTTTGAGTGTATTTTTTTCTTTTGTTTGTTGTTCCTCTTAAAGGAACTACGGTTTTGCGTGCAGATGTTCTTTTTTTGTCCCTCTTAAGGAACAATAGTTGTTACATCTAAGGAACAACACCTTTTGACTACTTTTTCTTTGTGTGTGTGTTTCTTAAAGAACATCATTTAGAGAATTTTTTTGAATGATGGTTCACTATTCATGATCCCTTTAAGGCACAGGTATACATTTATGCAAGAACACAAAAACTAGAGGATACTGAAATCAACAAACCAAAAAAAATCGTTATCTTTAGAGAAATTGATTTGTATCGATAAGAAAAAAGAGGAAAGGACACAACTATTTATATCACTTTGGTGTCTTTATTTTCACTAAAACTAACTTGATTGATTATTTTTATCATGTTGGTTCTTCTTTAATCTTCATAATTCTCTTTGATCATTATTATTGAATAAGAATAAGGGCATATTTTCCTCTATTGAGATGTTCAAACTTCTTCCACCATCCCTACACTTAAGGAGTGTTGAGCCATCCTCTGTATATAAATAGGAAAGTGCTATATAAAAGAAAAGAAAAGAAATATATATTATATATATATATATATTATATATATATATATATATATATATATATATATTATATATATATATATATATATATATATATATATATATATATATATATATGATTACTAACATGGACTTGTCAGATGAAGGATAGGGGGTCTCATCAAGAGCCAGCCTACCATGATCATAAGGGAGCAGTGAAGTGGCATTCCCCCTATGGCCACCACACCATGGATATGATCCAAGAGGCATATCAGAAAAATAAAAAAAGTCCTTGGAACATGAGGTATCATCATGAGCCAACCTGCCCACCTTTCACTCCTTCTTGGTGAATGGAATTGTGATTCATCTGGTTACCAAGCTAGCACAATGGTCTCCATTCTGACATCACACAACACTTTCCTAGGCATACATAACGGATTATGGTTCCACGGTGAAACAAGCAAATTTGTCAAGGTTATATACACCTGTGGGCAACAAAGCTCTGATGATGGTATTGAAGTCATCCTTTTCATACACCAATAGTCATTATAAACCCTTTTCTTATATCTTTATCTTGATTTCAAATGAGATTATGTTATATAACCCTTTCGAACCTCTTACACATGAAATATCGTTT
The DNA here is from genome assembly GCA_000404065.3 of Pinus taeda. Taxonomy (NCBI): domain Eukaryota; kingdom Viridiplantae; phylum Streptophyta; class Pinopsida; order Pinales; family Pinaceae; genus Pinus; species Pinus taeda. The sequence continues at coordinate 271,669 of APFE030885200.1, forward strand.
ATAAATCAATCATAATGGTTAAAGTGGATAATCACCGCATAAGCATTTTTACTTATGTCAGTTGTCCTCTCCTCTATTTTTCACATCATTTCACAGCATTTCCATATATATTCACGATTTCCATCATAAGCCTCGATTTCAGTAATCTGCTACATTTTGTAATCATGTCATGGATATATACGCCGTTCCTTTATGTTTATGGTACGACTGCTGTCCAGCACGTTGCTCCTCCATTTGCCGGTCGAGGACGACTTATCATATTTCGGGGGGCGGGTGAGTTCTGGAATACACCGGCATACGTGTCAACTTCCTATTTGGAGGTACTACGACTCCATCAGAACTCAGAAATAACAAGTTTAACGGTATTGATATTTCCCAATTGGCACAGCTTGTTGTTCCACTGTCATTTCTGTGTTTTTTTCTCTGTAAAATTAACAGTGTCCTAAGCTTGAACAAAATGGGAGGCAGATCAATATGCAGCGAATCGCAGGTGTTAATAATCTTTGACGCTACACACGAAATTCTAGTGAGAGAAGGATGGATTGCGTACCTTAACCGACTACAACTGTCTCATTTAATGGTGGCCATTGAATTTTTGTAGAATTTGTAGCAAGATCGTTCCATGGTGAGGGGGAGGCAAATAACAGTAATAGATGCGGTAATTGCCAAAGTATTGGGACTACCAGCTGTTGGACCAGTATGGACCCAGAAGAAAGTGAGACTTCGAGACGCTATAGCCATCTTCTGGGATGAAGGACAAAACCTTATTGTCAAAGGAAAAGGAGTCATGCCTGCAACCCTGGGAGAACCGTGGGCAGAATTAGCTAGAATTGTGCAAAGCTACATCACATGTGATAGGAGAAAGGATGTGGTAAGACCATGCCATCTCAAATTATTAGCAGTATTAAAACAAAAATGTGTTGTAAATTTGCCCGCATATCTAAATGTTTTATTGCATGATGTTGCTCCGAGCATAAGGAAATCTCGTCATGCAGAGATGGTAGTAAGTCATCATGGCTTAATTTAGCTAATAATCAGTTATAGTCTCGCTCGACAGTAGATTAGTTGGGAATAATTGGTGTTTTCAATAGAAGGGGGATTGGCCTTACTAGCCCCGAAATTAAAAAGCACTGCTAGCACATCAATTAGACCGCAGAAAGGCAAGCAACCTTCTAGATTGAGGAGAAGCAGGGGAACGTTGGGAAGTCTCCAAGATAACAATAGACAACCCCTATAAGTACAGGGCACTGAAGGTGACCAACCCCCACAACTTGAAGGAGGGGAAAACGAAGAAGAAGAATTCGAAGAAAATATGGAAGAGGAACTGGAAGAGGAGGAAACTGAGCACTCCGAGGAGGAAGAAGGGGAGGAAGCAGAGCCACCCAACGGAAGCCCATTAAAAAACCCCCCTACAAGAAGATGAATTGGCCCAAATTTTGGCCAATATGGGTGAGTATATCCAGCCCCATAACCCATTCAGCCTTGATATTGAGGCAGGACAATCATAGGAACACTCTGCTCACAGCAAGAGTGCATCTAAGGAGATGAATGATGAAGAAGAAGTAGAAGTGGAAGCCACCCGAGAAATAGCAGATCAAACGAGGGTTACCTCCCCTTAGAAGCCTAACCAGGAGGATGAGAACACTGAAGAAGTGTTCCAAACAGAAAATATGGAATTAACCCAGGGCGAGGGTACAATCCCTGAAGAACAAAGCCCAGGCCGAAGAAAAGAAATAGTTGTTCCTTCGAAGAAGAAGATGAATGAAATCAAAAGGTTGTGAAAGGAACAACAAAGGCTACTAAATGTATTAAAACAACTCAGACAACAAATAAGAGTCTTAAAAATGGGGAGAATCTCAAAAAGAACCCCAAGAACAAAGGATGCAGCCACCCAAATGAAACCCCATAAAATGAAGACCAAGAGAACTCAAACTAAGCTCATTATCATTCAGGACCACAAGGAGCAGCATGCAGCTATTACAAACGTAGCAACCCAAACAAAAAGTCCACCCATGTGCGACAGGGACATTCATTGTCACAATTAATGAGACATCTCATGAGAAGGAAACGTAGACTATAGGAACTGAATATCGGAATAAGAAGATCCCGATAGATCTTCAGCCCAAAACTGTTTTGATGGAAAATGATCCTAGGATAGTGAGACTTCAACAGGATCTGGCACAGGCCTAGCAGACGATAGGAAAACTCACAAAAGAGACTATTCCTCAGGAGAAATACCAAAAGTTATAGCAGCAATTTAAGAACATCAATGCATCAGAGAATAAGACCGTTGATTAGTGCCAAGAGATAGAGGAAAAAGTTGAGAAGGTAATAGATAAGCTAAACTTAGTCATAAGTCAAATGGATACCCTCTGTTCTCTATACAATGATGTTCTAGCATGTAGGGCACCTACAAAAATTATACTTTGTTTTTTTAAGAAAGGTATTTACAGTTAAAAATTAAGGTTGTCAAGGCAGGGGTGCCTATAGAGTTAAAAACTATTGATGATTTTATAAACTGCTGTAAACATTATGGTGTGAAAGTCCAACGATTGCTATGTGAGTTTTATTTGCATAATTTTGTGTTGGAGGATGAAATGGAAAAGAATCCTAGTCCTTTTGTAGGTGATATCTAGCTTCAGGAATTCATCTCTTTTCTGTTAACTAGATAAAGTGGCTTAACGTCCATAATACCTTTCAGAGACAAGAAAATGGGATAGATCTCTGGGTTAGAAGTGAACCGAGAGACCCATTGCATTTGTGGGCTAAGCATAAAAACTTAATAAACAAGGAGGATGTGATGCATATTTTGGGACCCATCCATAAAGCAATTGTCCAAAGAGGAGTAGAATACTTCCTTTCAATCAAAGACCTTGCCATAGCAGCAGGTAAACTCCAATGGAAGACTTCCAATCGAAATATCCAGGATAAAGAACCCTTCAATCATACAAATTTTAAATTAGCTGTCGATCGCTTGTTTACCTATAGTAACCTCATCTTGAGAGAAGGCCCACTGTGGCTAGCTTGTATATATCAATGCCCCATCATTTGGTATCCTGCAGCAGGATATATGGCTATCTATAAATTGCCGAAAGGGCAGACAGGAGCCATTTTTGAAGTATTAGCTGCAAATCATGGTTGTAGACCCCTTACTAAAAACCCCTCTCCAGCCTACTCTTTAACCACTTTGCACGTAAACTACATGGTTTTCATGAGGGCATGAAAAAGGGTTAGTAGGGGGGTGTGTTAAACAATGAAAAAGGTACGTTTCTGCCATCTATTTCTTTATCTTTTCCCTTAAACGTAATTCTTTTTTATCTAAAAACTGGAAATATGATAAGGGATTATAGTTGAAATGGGCAAGTAATGGTTAATAGGAATTAATCAATTATTGTGCTTTTTATACAAAAAAGGAAAGATTTGAAGAATCGCTATTTGGAAGATAAAGACAAAAGCAAGGCAACCGCTATTCCTCTACTAGGAAACCGTGTCCAGACAAGAAGAACAAGACTGGAGTGCACAGTTCAGGAAAAGACGGAGAAAACAGAATATTTGTGCAAGAGGATAAGAAGACAACTGAAAATGCAAGATTAAGCGAAGCCCTCAGGATCTTTTGATCCTGAGGGATCGCTACTTTAAAATTTATCTATAACCTTGATGTATCAACTTGCCCATTATAAATGAGGCAGCGATTGTAAGACAGGGGAAGGAATTGATTTTTCAGAATTACTGTTGTAATTTCAACTTTGATCATCAACTCTCTTTGAAAAGAAATAGATGTAACTCTGCCATATATGATTAATATATAACCTAGTTGTTGTTCCATTATCTGATCCTGGAGTAAACGTAGCAGTGCTTCCCTGGTGGCTAAGGGCCCGGCCCTGGTGGATCCACTTGCTTCTTGTATCACTATTTTACAATTACAGTCATGTGTGGTTTGATTTCCTTTGCATTTCCTTAATTCGCTTTATTCAGTAATCTTCTGTTTCTGAACATCTCACTGATACATCAAGATCGTAATTAGACTGCATGATAACACGATTGTTATTCATAACTCAATGTCATGCTGTTCCTTTTGAAACAATACTGCGTTTTCTAGTTTAGATTCTGTTGTTCATTCACAAGTGCAGCTGCTGTTCATTTAATTGCTGCTTAATTATAATCATGATTGTCGTTCCTTTATACCTCCGATTAATGTTCACTCTACCAGAATAAGATTACTGATTCAATTACTCTATAGTCATTGTGTGTTCACACTTAATTAGGTTTGATGTTCCTTTATCAGTTAAAGATTGTTGTTGAATTCATTTCGGTTAAGATTGTTGCTCAATTCATTTCTGTAGATTAAGCTCTATTGTTCAACCTTTTCAATAGATTTAGTTGTTCTTCCTTTTTTGCTAATCGAATTCATATTTCCAATCTTTGCTTTAGTGTGGATAAAAAGATCTACTACTGTAACGAACATTGACTACTGTTGTCCAAGTTCTCAGATTGGAGATCTTGTCTGTGATTGATTTTCATTTACATCAGTTTACAGGGGAAAGAGTTATCATTACTGAATCCATGACTGATGGTTACTGAATAAAAGATTTAGTTACAAAGCATTTAAGTTTCTTGCCATTACAATTAAATTTTGTTTCCAGCATCATTAACTTTTGCATGCGCTATACTACAAACATTACTCTTCACCTCAGACTGAGTACACTCTTGAGATAAAAAATCGTGCCTGGATTGATAATTAATGTTCGATAAATAGGGGATAAAAGACACCTTTTATCACTCAACACTTACCTCTTGGTCCTTTGAGAAAGCGTCGCTCTACCTCGCTATAGCTGACTGAAGCTTCTACTGCGAACTCAGTAATGAATCCTCCTATAATCTGATTGAGCCAATGATCAACAGCGTGTGTGATCTTATCCTCTGATGCTTCCAATCTACGCACCAAATCTAGGGTCCACACAATAGGACCGTCGAGGTTCCACCTTCCTTGGCTATCTGCTACCTTCAAGATCCACTCATACAACTCGATAGGGAAATATACGAAGAAAATTTCGTGAATCTCTGTGTAGAGGTAGAAATCTAACCACTCTTCCTTCGATAGTCGTCGATTCCTATTCTCTTGCGCTGTGAACTCATGAATTCTTCTATCTAACTAGCCTTTAGTTTCTTTCTTAGTTGGATTCCAATGATGCGACATCTACATCTCTATGCAGATTCCGGTCTTGGCAATGGAACCATTTGTTGTCTTGATGGAGCCTGACCTAGGTTCAGAGTTAATTAGCCAAACAAATCCCTATACTACTAGCCCTTTCGGCAACAACCCGCGGAGTATAGACTGAGGTCTCACCCAAAGCAGTATGGGGGAATGCGCAAACCAAGTTTCCACACCCTTTAGATGTCTGGGGGGTCAACTTAGTCCAAGTAGGAACATCTTCACGCAGGCCACTTCATGCACTTTCCTGTCCTGCGAGACCTCCGCGCTCTATTATAATTGCCTTTGCATAGCCCTAAGCAGGTGTTGAGGTGATTTCACGTTGCTAAGGCAGTGATCTGTGCTCTTTCCCTAAGTTACACTGTAGATCTTACTTATCTTCTTATAACTGTTATTTAACTTCGCGTAAGCAAATACTTATTTTATATTCACTTATTCAACACATTCATATAAGTTCGCGCAACAAATAAACATTAAATATGCAATTCATACCCAATATACTTCAATGCATAAAATATGAAAAATATACACAAAATGATAAGAAACTTCTCTTTATTATTTTATCCAATGGTTATAGACTCGACTCACCCTCCGCACTCAGCTGCAGGGGTCCGTGCACTCAGCTGCAGACTACTAGGCCTCTGCACACTCAGCTACAGAGTCTTCTCCTACTCTACAACCCAAAAGACTCGACTCTACACTTTGAATTAGACTCAATGCTTCATCTTCTCTTATATTCTTCAATGTCTCTTTTACACTTAGATCCTCACTCTATTTATACAATCCCATGGTTCGCGGACCATGGGTAGAACTCTCAAGCCGACATTACATTACAAAAGTAAGGGCGGACAACCCTATGACTCAATTACAACTTCGCGCTCCGTGCCCACAAATTGTAGAGTCTTTACATCGGATTTAGTCAAAACTTGGGCTTTAAGCCCCAAAACTTGCCTTGCGAGATCCTGCGCCGAACAATTGTTGCGCAAACTCACACTTCTTGAGATTTCTTATTAGTTGGTGCTTCAATGTTTTTAGTGCCTGATGTGAAATATGCTCCTTTGAGGTAGCACTATATACCAGTATACCATCTAAATAGACAATAACAAATTAATCTATAAAAGGGTGTAGTACCTCATTCATTAATCTCATAAATATAGTTGATGCATTACCTTATACAAATGGCATAACTATCCACTCATACAAACCTTCTTCTTTGACTCGAACTTCGTTAAATCCAGACTTGAATTTCAGCTTGGTGAAGTAATTTTCATTCTGCAACTAATCTAGTAGATAATATATCCTGGGAAGGGTGTATATTTTCCTAAGCATGATTTCATTCAATGACCTATAGTATATACACATCTACTAAGTCCCATGTTTCTTTGGCATAATGATGATGGGTGACCCACATGGAGATGTACTCAATCGAATGACACCCTCTTCCAACAACTGTTGCAACTATTTATTCACCTCACTAGCTCCTATAACAGACTACCTATACAACCCATTATTTAGAAATGGGGAGTCCAAAAATAGTTGGGTGTCATGTTCCAATTCTCTCTTACGTCATAAGCCTTTGGGCTCTTGTAACACATCCATGTATGCCTATAAAAACTCCTCTAATTGTTGTTTTTGTTTCTTAGTAAACCCCTCTAGGGATGCCTTGCCTCTTATTGACTCCTCTTCAGACTGAATTTCTCTTAAAAACAATAAAACATACTTATTTCTATAACTAACCAATTTCTTGGCTTGGTTGGCCCTTACGAGTGAAATTTTTGACTTGCCTTTGTGCGTGTTGATGATAAACAATTTTCCATCCTTAACAAGCCGATACTGATTGGCTCTCCTTATGAATATTTCAACTCATATGTACATGTATGGGCTCCCAAACACAACTCCACATACATAAAGGGGAACCACATCTAGATCTACTTCATCAATAAAATCAACACTTTGATTATTTAAAAACAATTTCAGAAGAAATCACATTGGTAGATTTAGGTCGACGCGTTTCAAACCAACCTGTGTGGTTCATCATTAGGACAAGATGAAAGACAAGATCATAGTGGTAAGTTAAATAGGGAGATAAGATGTTCAAACGACTATAGGGAAAATGAATATATTTAAATGGATAGGAAAAAG
>APFE030885200.1:279779-412041 GCA_000404065.3 Pinus taeda
ATAAACATTAATAAAAATAAAACTAAGGGGAGAGGAAGGGAAAAGGAGGACAAATAAACCTCGGGGATGGGGGAATAAGAAAAAAGAAAAGCCAAAAAGATGAAAAAGAGTAAACAAAGGAAGGGAACTAAGAGGAAAGGGCTGGAATCTAGCAGCTACTGATTTTCCAATTGTTATCCCTATAATATTACTAGGCCTCCTCTCAATTTCTATGGCTTCCCTAAATTTACGGTGATGAAAATGAGAAATCTTCGCAATGACCTTAGCCTCAATGCATATATGATGTTTGGTCTTCTCATCATGCTCTACTAAGGAAATATATGTATACACTATTTTGTTACCTCCATCTCTGCATCTTTATTTACGAACCTCTAGCACCAACTTATTGACCAACTCTACCGCATTGAGGTTCACCTGTGATCCCGAGTCAAACAGAGCATCAATATTTGTCTTCTTGACATATATATTTATATGGAAGAGTTTGGTCATTTCTTTCTCTTCATTCTACTGATGACTACACATATTCACCTCATTTTAAGCTTACGTACATACGATCTTCTCATCCACTTCCAAGTTTCTTTCAACTTGGTTGCTTGAATCCACGACCATGAGATTCTTCTTCCTTTTATCTTTCTTCGTGTTCCTTGAGTTTATCTCTAGATGCAACTTCCAACACTTCTCCTCATGAAATCTTTTTCCTCCTCTGCCAATCCATCCTATCACTAGTGTTGTTAAGAACTCTGAACGAGATATGAAAAGGTGTGTGCACCCAACCACTGAGTCTATCATATAGTTTTTACCATGGCCTATCGACTCCAGGATGTGATGGAGAATCCCACCTAGATCACAACAACAATCTGGCCCTTGAGCCCCTATGGTAATCCACAGCCTCCACTAAGTTGTGGCTATGGATGCATCTAACCTCCTAGCTAGCTCCACTAGATACCAACTCAATATCTCTCATTGTCCAACCCCAAGGGAAGGATCTAGAGTATAAACTCCTTTACATGGAACTAACCCTCCATCCCGCCAAGGATGCACCCTACGCAACTCATTCCACCTCATCTCACCATCTTGGTCAACACATAAAATATGTCGAGGTGACTTTGCCTCTCCCTCTCCAATGTGTAGTGGTAACCTGCTAGTGCTACCGAACTATAATATCTGAGTAGGGTTGTCTAGTCACTCCAATGTGCACTCCACCTGAACCATTAATGAACCCAACCATTCCCCAACGTGAGCCAGTTTGTCTGTCAACTCAGCACAAACCACTCTCATTCCCTCCAACTCCTCATTTTTTTGTAGAATGGCCTCTTGCACTGTCGTGGCCTTCTTTCTCAATGCTAGAAGGCTAGATTGAACCTAATGAAACTATGGAGGGTGGTTATCCTCTGCAAACTCGATCACTGCTCTGGACCCCTCTATCTCTTCTTGTAGCTCCTCAATGACAAGTATGCCTTTAGGAACCTGATCAACCTACTCTGGGTGGCCATCATCTAGAAAATGGGTCATAACACTGGGTACCTCATCAACCATTGGCTTCCCATCAATAGATGGCCCTCTGATTGTATGCTCTACTCCCTCAACTGAGGTCTCAGATGGATCTACCAAAGAGACCTCCAACAATGGTGACTCCTGTGCCACATTGGGTATATCGATGTGCCCCTCACCATCTTGCGTGTCCTTCTGCTCAACCTCCTCCTTAAGCTTTTGACATCTAAAGCCTTGTATCCACCAGTAGAAATCCCTCTTGGTCTCATCCTCTTTCCTCATTCTATCCACTCCCTTTGAGGGGGTCTGGTGTTCTCTCAGTCAAATCTCTCCATGAGCCTCTGTGTGAACTCTTTGTAGGATGTGATACATACATGACCCAAAGGGATCAGCCCGCGGTATCACCATTCCATAGCATCTCCATCCAAGTTAAAAGTGGCATGTCTAATAGTGTCCGTCTACATCATGGGGTTTAGCCGGAAATATGTGTCCAATTCTTGTACCCATTTTCTAACAAAACTCCTAGCTGAACCATCAAAGTGAGTGAGGGTCATTTTTCTCTCAATGATACTCACTCTCCTTAGAGCCATGGGTTTGTCTATACTTCACCCATCACAGTGCATATATGCCCAAATCTTCCATGATCTTGTTGGCTACTCCACAACTGGCCAAGATCATCCTTTGATACCACTGTAATGATCCTAAATAGGAAATACAAGTGATAAGAGAAAATATTTTATGAAGTAAAATAAAGAAACGAAATATTCAGGAAGCATCCATAGAAAAACTACAAATGAAGAACTTTTGAGCCATTTTATTGTATTTATACAAGACAAATACAATAGATAGTGGAATGGTGAACCTGGGCTTGTTTCAATGGATAAGAAGGACCAAACCCAGGTAGGAAAATGGCTGAGCTGAAGGCTACCCAATTGCTAGACCAATCTGCACTACACTGCCCAGAAAACTACTACCCTGTTGAATTTCGAATGGCTGGAAAGTGCACTAAATCCACCCACACATTTATATACTTTTAAACTCGAACTCCTTGGAAAAAACCCAGAAAAACCCAGAAGGGAATTTGGCTGGTTTTGAATTATGTTTTTCGACCCCCTAAGAGCCTCACCCCATGTATGGCTACCAAACTTGACCTGCTGGAAACTGCCTGTAAATGCTTCTGAAAACTCCTCAAAAATGTTGGATTCACCTCTGCTATCTAACTCCTAACTTCCTGGATGAACTCTTGGCCCAGATCAACTGCTTCCAAATACCACAAAATTTTGTTGAGTGGCCTTTGCATTGTCCCTCTGCCTAGAAATGTGAATTTGTAGTATGCTAGCTTAGCTAGATGAAATCTCTAGTGAAAATTCCTTCCCATTGTTGTTACCTCTGCTCCCTAACCTCCCCACAAGCAATGAGATCCCTGCTAGTCTCAAATTTTGTCTGCGTGATTCCTGGCTACCCAGAAATATGCACTCCCCTCTCTACATTGGTTACTGATGTGTGTTGCTACCCCAGAACTCTTGAAAACTCCTATAGAAAGCCTCCCTAGGGCGAGCGAGGATGGTCCCCCAAATCAGAGGTTTAATCTCCCTCTTGAGAGACTCGCAGCTAAACAACTAGTAGAATTGCTAAACAAAAAAGTGTACATATGAGTTCTTGTTTGCAAATGTCAAAAATACGAAACAGAGACCTCCAAGCTCTATTTATAATTTCTAGTCCTTTCCCTTGGTGGTCCCCACCTTCCACTAATAAAATATTACTTTTCCACCATTCTTCATTAAAATAATAATTTCTACTTTTCTCCCACAAAATAATAGTTTCTCCTTTTTATTTAATATCACCAAAAATTAGCAAAACTCCTTAGTGAATTTTCCACTCACAAAAATTGGGAACATTACAGACCAACTAGGAAATCACACATGCAAAAGGTTATCTGCAAGTATTCTGGTTGAAGCTACTTGATCCTGCTTTCCTTTCCTTGTTCCTTGCTTTCCTTTTCTTTCCTTTCCTTGCCTTCCCTTTTCTTTGCTCCAAACTAGAGTGCTCCAAGAAAATACCAAGTGACCAAGAGTGAGAGGGAGAGATAATAATGAGAGAGCTCCAAACTTGAACTAACAAAATATTACACTGACAAAAGCCATGAACTGGTCCTTAGAATCCTTTTTATGAAATCTTCATTTTTTATTATTTTCCTTCAATTTCCTCCTCACATGCAACATGTGACCTTTCACCTATTTTCCTTTATTTTCATAAATAAATGTGCCAAAATGCCTTTTTTTCCTTTTAATGTCATTGCCTTAGCCTCTGCCAATTTTCCTTAGCCACAACACACAACCAGTGATGCCCACTAGGATATCTTTGCCCAACATTAAGCTTGGAATAAATGTCCCTTACCCATGGTCTTTTTTTGGCTTTATTAACTTTTATTACATCAACTTTTCACTAGGGTTGTTATAGAAAGGGCTCCACCATTCACCTTAGAACCAAAATTAATTATGTTATTTAGGTGATCATTGTATTCTACTATGTTTATTGTCTTATTCCAATAATGAACAATAATGAATCATTCCTTCTTCCCTACAACTATTCACATACATGCTTCTAAGACTACATGAGTCATTGCCTCTCTATAGTCAATTTGCTACATCCAATCGTGATTTTGTTCCCTCCCAATCAATTACATGTGTGGGGGGTATAATGATGAATCAATGAATAAAAAAATCACCTCGTCCCCAACACCCCACAAGACTTCATTTCCCCCGTTATTGTGGCGATATGATTTTTTTCAAAGAAAATGTGAGAAAATCTAGGTTTTACCACTCCTCTCACAATTCCCATGATGAAGGTACTTGTCACCTTGATTTTGTAATTTTGGAAGGTGTACATCTCCACAACCACCACATGTATTCCATGATTGGTAGTTAAGGTTTCTATATTTTTTGTAATGAACATGGTGATGAAGGAAACAATGTAAAGTTTAGAAAAATGGAAAGCTAAAGATTATTCGGCATGTAGAAACCACTAGTGACCTCTCACCTTTCCCATCTCCTGCTATCATAACCCATTTTTTATGTGCTCCTATCTCAGTAAGATTTATTATTTTATTAAATTCAAGAAATATAATACTTACATTATTCAAAGTACCATAAAGTTTCTTCCTTGTGGTGTAAATAAAGCATGGTAATTAAAATATACATGTAAACAAAATTGAACATTTAATCATAATTAAGTATAGTTAGTAAATGGGATTCAATACTAGGACATTCTATTATATCCCACTTTGAATAACAAAATCATAAATATTCTCTTCTCATTAACAACACTTCTTTTCCTCATTCTTCAATTGTATTTGCAGTGCCATCCTATTCACTATCTTGGTATCCCATGAGGCTTCAACATTCCAACATATGCCTACACTAGTAATCAAGTAAGCATACATATTATAGAAATTATAAAGAAACACTTATCTTATGCAAAACATTTCTTGATTCCATGATTTAAGCGTCTATTCAAATATATGTGTGTATTTTTTATTTAATAGTTATTTCTATGGATAAGCATCTATCCCATATAATGGCTTCCATAGGAAATACCTAATTTCATTATCCTTTCTAACTCACTGACACGATTCTAGCCACCATCCCTCATGAACTTTTAAGTTTCCTCCTCCTTGATATACTCACCCACTAGGCTTAGATGTTCCCTTCTCTACTGAACAATCCCTTAGGTGAGCCATCTTGTCATGGATTTCTCATGTAAGGAGAGCACGAACTTACTACTAGACATCCACTAGTCATATATAACATATGGCAATCACAAGGTTCCTTTGTCCTAACAATGGCGTTTATTCGAGGGTTTCCATCTTCAATATCCATCATCTACCATGTATCATACACATACAATTACCATATATATATTCATAATAATATAACTTATAAATTCCAAGTCTAATTCATAAAGAATATCATATTTCATAAGTATGAGATTCCTTCTCATAGTGTTTCACTCATGTGTTGTAGCACCTAATATTTCTTACAAAATTACACTCATTTTCATATTTGAGACCATTCTAACTACAACCTAAACTTTTCAAACAACCAAATACAAGTGAGTATCTATGCATGTAATCCTTTCTTTCAATATTTACTACCATCCATGAAGCGTTTTCAGAATAATATTAACAAACTAATAATTCAATTATTTTTATTTTTTAATCATACTCAATGAAATGGAACTATGATTCAATGTACATTGGTTAATTAATACACCTACCATTACAATATGAAACTAAATATTTGTTCCAATAAATCAATGGGCCAGTGCTCATGATCACATCTACTCAATCTATCTTTATCGCTTGATATCAAAATACTACATTTCTATACCATGTATTCCACCATCATCAGTTGGAAGGTCTAGCCAACACCTCAACACATCATCTAGTCACCTCCCATCTATACCTTAGGAATACTACAAGGAGCGTCTCTTCTTTACTCTATATTACCTTGGGAACCCTCTCCTCTATAGGTGCTCCTCACTTGTGCATTATTACATCCTTCCATATCCATCGACACTATGGTCTCACACATTATCTCTATTGGCATTCTCTTTCATGTGTTATACAAAATGACATTATTATGTTAGCCATTCACTCATTTTCATGTGAGTCAATCATAAGATACTAATTCATGGTTGAATGAAAAGGATTATAACAGCCTTGCCATATAGAAAGTTTCTTCCTTCATTATATCTAACCTAGCTATCATTATCATACATGCATTCCATCATAAACAAATAAATAAATATATAAAGTATGCCTAAAGGAATCCTTACTTCAATCATTTCAAGTCATATATGTTGGCATGATTAATTTTCACACTTGGATAGTTTCCTTCAGCATTCCTAACATTACTTGATCAGTTGATGTCTTGTGGGAACTCACATGATCCCTTAATCAACCTATGGACAGGAATCCTATCATCTTTATCCTTTTCACAAGGTTTTTTATCATAGGCCACTTCATCATCAACATTTTCAACCATTGTTGATATTTTTTTTGGAATAAAATGTGTGTTAATATTTGAAATGTCCAATATTCGAGTGGACACTCCAGCCATCATCAAGGAAAAAGAAAGAAATAAAATATGAATTGAGTTTAGTGATGAAAAGAGAATATAAAGGTAGCTAAAAGAAGTTAACCATGAAAGAATACAATGGGTTCCAAGGAATGGAAATGATATTTAAATCATATATAGAATAATGTAGACATTACGAGAAATTTGAGCCATAAAAGATAAATTATTTTCTTTATATATTTGATTATTTAAGAAAAAATTTTTCCTTTCACTTTGTGGTGTCACAAAAGAATCTTCTCCTTTTAGAATCTACTATGTTTATTTTATATTTTCTTTGAAAATACTTATTATTTGTTAAGAAAGGAAAATTAGATTTGCTTAGTTAACTAACGATTAAAATGCTCTATGCACTAGGATCCTATGTGTTTATCATAGGAGTCATATTATCATGAGTCTGACATTCATCTAATGCAATTACACTTTGATACCAATACAAAAAAAGCATCACATGTTATTAGATGAGAACAATAGACTATTTAATGCACTATCATTCTTGAAGTGAAAATTTCCTTGATGATGATGTATTTTTGACATATTTTTCCAAGTAATGAACATGCATCAACTATTCTTTATATTTTTTAACTCACCAACTATAGTCTTTTAATGAGTTTGTGTTATTACCTTCTTTCTTTTCTCATCGCATACGAAATTAAGTTTCAATACATATTTATCTTCCATTCATTTTCATGTTTCATTTTGTATGATTTCAAATAATTGTTTACCAATTCAAAATTATTAGAGTTGTCAACTGTAGAATAAAGTGAAACAACTACTACAATAGTTATGATCCAAAAGTTAGGTGAAAAACCTATATTTGATGAGGAAGCACCGCATTTTAAAGTTGTTATCTTATTTGAACTCGAGGAATCGGAGAAGTATCTACCTTTTAGAAAAGTGATGTATGAGAAAACAAAAGAATTTGCTGTAAATATTAACAATTTGATATAGCTATTCATAGACCTTATTTTCATGTGAAGCCTACAGAATATGAATTACATTAAATATGATTGAGTTATCTAGATGAATCAAGACAAGGTTTGAGAAAAATAATTTCTTTAGTTCAACATCACATGCCTTTGGGGGTTCCTTTCCAACTAGTTTCCCCTTGGGATGTGATAAGGCCTTTGTGGTAAAACGTGATAAAAACATGCAAAAAATATTTGCAACTGTGTATAATAAGAACCTAGAGTAACATTACTTGTGATTTTTCTTTTCCAAAACATGGAAAATTAGTTTATTATAATTTAACTAAATAATATATCTTATTATTATATATATTTTTATACATTATCAAGGAATCAACAATATTTCACAATGTTTTCTATTTTTTAAGAAGATTAGCCAAGAATTTACAATACCATATAACATAGTGAAAAATTCGCCAAGATTTAACAAGAAATTATAATTCAGTGAAAGACTCACCAAAAAATTACATATGTATATTATATCAATGAAAAAATAGCCTATACATTCTTCTATATATGATGGGGATTCGCCCATTTATTATACATATAAATTGGGGGGTTTCCTAAAATTTTCTGTGGATAACATCATCATCTTGAATCATATTGGTTCTTTAAAAGTTGTTTTGTTAGGACATCTTTTGTTTTAAGGCCTATTTTTTACCTCAAAATTTCCCTAATGTATATGACTCGTTATAGGTTGTGGTTTTGTGATTTTGAAAGATATGATGGTAGTGTTGTTTTCTTAGGAGACGACTCAACATCCAAAATCCTTGGATGAGGAAAATTCATGTCGTAGCTTAAAGGTGGAAGGATTATATCACTTCCTTGTGTTCTACACATCCAAAGATTGGTTATAAATTTGATTTCTATAAACAAGATGAATAATGCAGGTGTAAAAAAAGTGTTTGAAAAGGATACATAAAGGATGGTTTGAGGAGTTACGGTATTGTTAAGGGGAATTTGGATTGGAAATTTTTGTAATCTATTTGGAAGCATTGCTAGTTATCGGTTCAATAGTTCCATTTCTCTTAAGAGTGGATAAACAAAAGTAAAAACCCCAATATCCTCTAGACAAAAGATTGTGGTGCAGCATCTAAGATTGGTGCATATCAAAGAGAAGGGTCCTCAAGTCATACACAATAATGGTATGGTAGAAGGTATGTCTAATTACTATTTTGACTTTGAAATATATGAACATTATTTATATGGAAGTAGAATATGTAAGATTCTCCTGTAATTCTACGAAAATCTATGTGCTATGTATCCTTTATAGATGGCTTCCCAAGGATTAAATATATTTATTTCCTCGGGAAGAAATATGAAGTATTTGATAAATTCAAAGAGTTTAAGGATATTCGAAATATCAAATAGAGAAAAAAAAAAGGCGCTAAGGATATATAATATTGGAGAATTATGTGGGAATGAATTTGAAGAATTATGTAAGAAATGAATTATAAGAATACGAAACAATACCCCATACACACCTCATGAAAATGGCATTGCGGAAGGGATGAATAGGATGTGGATTGAGAAATCAAGGAGCATGCTCAGTGGTGTCGAGTTAGGATATGGATTCTAAGTAGAGGAAATGGACATTGCTTGTGAATTAGTAAATAGACCACCCTTATCAATGTTGGATACTAATACTCCACATGAGGTATGGAATTGTAAGAAACCTTATCTCAAAAATCTTAGGGTATTTTGTTGTGGTACTTATGTACATGTTCTAAAGGAGAATGGGAATAAGATAGACAAGCGAACATAAAAGTGTATCTTTATTGGATATAAAGATGGTATGGAAGGTTATAAGCATTGGAAACCATAAACTAAAAAGATAGTCTATAGTTGATATGTGGTATTTAGAGAACTCAAAGATGTTGTCAAATAGGAAGTCTTACAAAGAGAAAAGGATCTGAAAAGTACAAATATTGAATTAAGGATGATGAATCAGACTCCATAGAAGAACATGAATCAAAAGAAGAAGAACCATAGACTTTGGCACTAAGGATATCGATTTAGGAAAGAAGGCAACCATAAAGTTATACTCTACATGATTTCCATTAAAAAATGTTCTTGTTTATTATTGATGGTGATCCTAGAATTTTTAGGGAGGTAGTGGATTTAGAGAATGGAAAACATTGAAAAAAGGCCATGGATGAAGAAATTCTAACCATGAACAAGAATGCAGCTTGGTTTCTAGAGGAGTTGTTAACTGGAAGAAATAACAATGTTAGTAAATGGGTATTGAATAAGAAGCTAAATCCAAAAGGAAGAATGGAGGAATAGAAATCATAGTTTGTAGCAAAGGGTTATTCCTAGTTAGAGGGAATAGAATTTGGTGATATTTTTCTTTTATTCCTAAGTTAACTTTTATTAGATTTATTTTATTTATTTTTGTTACATTTAATCATGAATTAAAATAGTTGGATGTGAAGAAAACATTCCATTGTAGCTATTTCGAAGAATAAATCTACACGAAGAAACTAGAAGGCTTTTTTGTGAAAAGAAGAAAGAGTTGGTATTCAAACTCAAAAATTCCATGTATGGGTTAAATAAATCACCATTGATGCGGTATAAACAATTTAACACTTATATGTTGGTACTTGTAACATCCCCTAGTCACTTAACTAGGGTGATACTGCCACCGCCAACACCATTACCACAGTCATAAATGATACATATAGATAACATGACATATGACATGAAAAAATATCATGTAATATTAACCATAAACCATAAAGCATGGGCACACATAAAACATGTTTCAGATACTTATCTATTAAAATATGTCGACTAGTTACAGAACTTGGATGTACCACCTAGCCATATACCATGTTTCTCCACCTCTCTCAACAGTTGGTCAACCCCGAACTAGGGCCATGAATCCACTATGGAAGCAGCTACTAAAGTAAATTACAGGTTTAGTATTAAATATGAACAAGACCAAGATACCAAACCATGATAGTCGCAAACCCATAAGCTTACATACCTCATCATCCCTAAACCCAAGTAGTGTACCCCCATTATTTCCCTCACAATCCCTTACATTGTGTGACTACATCTAGGAATATAACTTACCTGAGAAGGGATGTCTTATGATCCTTGTGGCTTCTAGGAGTTCTTGCTACCCTTAAGGATCTTAAGGTACCCTCTAGGCCCATATAGGGACCCTTGTCCCTCACGGCTCAAACCTTCCATGATGCAACCCAAGGAAAATTTCCCTCATACCCTAGCCCAACAAGACTCCTTGGGGTACGTTAGCTAAGGATATTTTGATTCTTCCTAGAATTAGGTCCACCATCATCCCTTAGTAGTCTTTTATGGAAAGGAAGTTCAATCTCCTTTATTCCATTCTTTTAATATTTTATTTATAATATAGGATTATACTAGTTTATTATTATTCCTAAAGGTGAGATTATGAATATTTTAACCATAATAGTGATTTGACTTAGGAACCATGTTTGGGTTTTTCCACCTAACCTTTCTCGTTTTGTGGAGTCTTAGCCCACTATACTATTTTTGTCCCTTGACCTAGAGCCATGATGTCATTTATTATTACATGTGCAATTTACACATTACATTTCTCAATATTGTTGGTCTTTTAACACACAAGAACTCTAGCTTGACCACACAAAAATCCTGCCCCTAAAACACATTAGTAGACTATCCCACTAGCCCTAAAATAAATTAATAGACTAGACCATTGGCCTAACCCCCAGAGGCACATATGCCTCAATAGAAACCAGATCACTCACCCAATGATAATGAATACAAGTACATACACGGGTCATCTTAGGGGTGTCACAATATCTATCTCACATGCTGACTCTATCACCCTCTCTTCCTCTTCCCCTCTCTTCCACTTTCCCTCTATCACCCACTCTCCTTCTCTTCCTCTTCCCTTTCTATTCCTCTTTCCCTCTCTACCCCACTCACCCTATCAATTCCTTCCCCACTATACCCTTTTCATTCCCCCCATCTCTGTCTCTCCATCTATTGTCTCTCCTTCACTCCCTCTCTCTCTCTTCCTCTCTTTCTGTACCCTCCCTTCACTCCCTTCCTCTCTTTCACTATCCCTCCCCCCACCTGTCCCTTAATACCCTCTTTACAATAACCCATTTTAGCTCTATGTCTCCCTCTTCCCTCCCTCTTAGAGATTGTAGACATAAGAGAATGCATGTGCTGTCAAAAATGTACATGTGGTTTTAAAAGTTCACACATGTTTCTCAAAATGTACACACATTCTTGAAATCAGGCATGTACCTTTGGAAATGCGCATGCATTCTTAGAAGCGCACAAGAACTTCTTAAAATGTGTATATGTTCTTAAAAAATCCATGATGGCAAGCATTTTTGTTGTTTTGAGGGGCATTGAGGCTATAGGATTGGGAGAGCATGCGTTTTTTTAAGAATACACACCCATTATTGTGTGAACACATTTGTGATGGCCCCATTTCCAGTTTTGATACCATCATTATCTTGCACACACCCATATGCGGCAGATAGTAAGATGAATTGTTCCATTCATGAGGACACTAAAATAATAGGCCACCATGGAAGAGAAAGTATTGGACTATTGAACTATTCGAGAGTGCAGCATCTTAGAAAAGGGACGCTAAAAGTAAGGATGATCATCTTCAAAGGAATTTTACTTTTGAGGTAGGCTAAACCCTAGTTTTGTACATGTATGTCATTTTGTTATAGCACTAGAGTTTTTTTGTCATGTACTTATGTGATGCAACATTTATACGGTTTGTAACCCCTATATAAGGTTAATGTTGTTATGTGGATCTTATGTGATACAAACTAGATGTTTGTGCTGGTGAAGGCACTCCATTATTGATGCTTGATTATTGTGGTTCTTTGGTTATGGCTACAATTTTTATGGTTTCCCTAACTGTGGTTCCTAAGAGCTTATAAACTATATGGTCTTGTTATAGGTTGTATGTATTTAATGTAATTCATTTCTTTTATCTATACTATAAAGTTTCTACTTCTCCAAAAATGTGTAATATCACATTTGATCTCTAATTTACATTTGCTTCCTAATTAATATTTTTTAATAAATGTTATTCAAGTTAATTTGACATAGCATTAAAATGAATTTATTAAGTAATTTAACATATACTTAGAAGATAAGAGTGTATTCACAATGGTAAAAAAACTAATCTCCAATCTAATATATGGCTGGAAAAGTGTTCCCTTAGGGTAACTTCAAACTTTTTGCTACTTAATACATAATACCTGGTGTCACGGGATATTTAATGTGTTGTGTCCCAGAGAAGTAAAATATTATTCATTTTCAATACTATAAAAAATATATATAACGAATAATCCATAAAATTTAGCTTGAGAAAATCTTAAATGAAAACGAAAGCTTCTACATTTGCAGAAAAGGTCCAAATTCATAAATTTCTACATCGTCAACAATTATTTGTGCCACGCACATATGAGAAGGTGCAAATATTGTTTGTTGTGGTCATACCCAAGTTTGAGAAGCTTATTCTTTTTGTACCCAATTTGTTTGGATTGGATTTGATGGTGATATTGTACACCATTTTCATTAATTGTTGAATCTTCCCACCTAAAATGCATAATGTTTCAAAAACAGGAGACCTTAATATGAAAATGTTTCCATTCCATAAAAGGAGACCTTAATACCTGCAAGCCTAGTACATGTATCTATATAGTTAATGATACCTGCAGGCCTAGTAGATGTATTTGTATAGTTAATTTTAGGTAAGTAATTCGCCATTGTCCCATTACCTCTGAAAGAACCTAATTTCCAGTTGCTGCAATGTTACAAACAACTTTTAAACTCTACCGAAATTCCTCTAATACCACAAGTTGTCACCCCCATGCTCATACTTTCCCCCATAAACAAGAAAGAGGATGAGATAGATCTAAGAAATGGTGCAGCCATTGGGATCCTCACCTCTAACGACAATATATGATGAGTATCCTTCATAAGGCCCATACCCATAATGGGGATTCACTTGATGATGATACACAACTGTGAGAGTCTCTACATCCACCTTATCTTCTTTGGAAGGACCCATGCTTAGTAGTTCTCTGGATCTGAGTTTCATCAGTTTCTTTGCCAGAACCATGGCATCTGCTTCTCTGATCACAATTATCTCCCTCTGTTGCATATCAACTGCAACAAACTCTACGCCTGCAATCAAATATGATATCACCACTAAAAACCCATAATTGCAATATCATATCACTACTAAAAACCTAGAATCGTGATGTACAAAATATTGGATTTATTGTTAACCTTCAAGAGCTGCAACAACCCCTATATCATTTTTTTCCCTTGGCCTATAGTCGTGATGTCATTTATTACTACATGTGCACTTTACACATCACATTTGTCATTATCGTTAGCTTTTTAACACACAAACTCTCTCGCTCGGCCACGCAAGAAATCTAGCCTTAAAACACATTAGTAGACTAACACATTGACCTAACACATTTATACCCATGGAGGCACATATGCACCAACAAAACCTAGCTCACCAACCAAATGATAATGTACACAAGTACATACATGGGTCATCTTAGGGGTGTCACAATATTTGTCTCGCATGCTAACTCACTCGCTCACCCACTCTTCCTCTTCCCCTCTCTTCCTCACTCTCCCTCTCTCTCCCTTCCTCACTATCAATATGCTTTCCCTCTTTACTTCTCCCTTCCTTATTCTTTCTCTATACCTCCTCACTCTCTCTCTCTCTCTCTCTCTCTCTCTCTCTCTCTCTCTCTCTGTTTACTGCCTCTCTTTCACTCCCTCTCTCTCCACCGTCGTTCAACTCCCTTCCGCTCATTCTCTGTCCCTCTCTCTACACCTCCCTTGATATCTCCTTCACAACAACCCCTTTTGGCTCTATCTCTCCCTTCTCCCTCCCTCTTAGAGGTTATAGACATAAGACAATGCATTTCCTTTCATGAATTTGAATGTGCTTTTAAAATTGCACATATGTTTTTAGAAGTGCACATATGCTTTTGAAAATGCACACACATTCTTGAAATCATGTATGCATTTTTTATAAAGTTCATTTATTCTTAGAAGCATACAAACACTTTTGAAAATGTCCTTGTGTTCCTCGAAAATCGATGCTGAAAAGTATTTTTGGTTGTCCGAGGAGCATTAAGGCTATAGGATTAGAAGTACGTGTGTGTTTTTAAGAATGCATGTCCATTCTTGTGTAAGAACATTTGTCATGGCCCCATTTCCACTTTTAATATCATCATTATCTTGCGAGCACCCATATGTGGCACATGGTTATATGAATAATTCCTTTCATGAGGACACTAGAATAATAGACCACCATAGAAGGGGAGGTATTGGAATAACGACCTATTTGAGAGTGCAACATCTTCGAAGAGGGCCACTAAGAAGAATGAGGATCATCTTGGAAGGAATTTTACTTTTTGTGTATACTAAACCCTTCTTTTGTACATGTACATCCTTCTATTATAGATTGATCCATGTGGGCCTTAGTTACTCGTATGGACTTATGTCCTTCTTTTATGCTATACTAACTTATTGTGTATATGAGGGAAGAGAGAGCTCTTTTATTTATCATTCATCATTCTATTACCTTATTTGTACTTTTCATAATATGAGGAGTCATGAGGCAACATTAGGTGAAGACAAGGGCAAAGAGAGACAGTTGGGATATTCATGTGGAGATAGCTCTTTTTTGATGCTAAGGTTTGCACTATACCTTTAAATCCTAGATAATAACAGGACATGGGAGATGTTGATGTTTCTTATGGCTCTTGTTGTAGAGATAGAGTTTCTTCACTAGTAGAGGACACAAAGAGTGGAGCCAACTCAATACATGACTCTGAAGCCTTGTTCCTGCAAGACATGAGATTAGGCCACAAATCATCGAGAGACTAATTTTATGATTCTGAAGCTTTTCATGGAAGAAGATTGTATTGTTATATCCTTTATGTCCCATGGAGGTCTTGATGGTTGAGTTGATGCTAGTGTTAAATATTTATAGTTTGAGGATTCAAAGCCTTGGATGTACTTATAGATTTGGAGGGTAGCACTCGAGTTTTTTTAACATGTACTTGTGTGATACACCATTGCCAAGGTTTGTACACCCCATGAAACACAACAATGTTGTTATGGAGATATTATGTGATACAAACCAGATGTTTGAACTAATGAGGACATTCCATTATTGATATTTATTTATTGTAGATCTTTAGTGATGACTAAGGTTTATATGTTTTCCCCAATTATGCTTTTTTATAACTTATAAATTGTATCATCTTGTATAAATTACATTTCTTTTATATATATCATGAAGTTTCTACTTTTCCAAAAATATGTAATATCACATTTGATCTCAAGCATTTTCAAGCATTTTCAAGCATTTTCAAGCATTTTCTCCCTAATTAAATAATTTTTTAATGGTTGTTGTTCATGTTAATTTTACATAGGATAAAAATGAATTTAAGCGATTTAACAAATACTTAGAAGATAAGAAAGTGTATTTACAACTGTAAATAAACTTATCTCAAATCTAGTATATGGTTGGAAAAGTGTGCTTTTAAAATAACTTGAAGCTTTTGCTATTTAACCTATAGTATCTTTTCTCTTAGACTCTAATGTATTTGGTTCAAATGAAGTGAAATATTATTCAGCTTTTGGCACCATAAATTAATATACAAAAATCATCCTTCTGCATCTTCATCAATTATCTATCGCACTCAGGTACGATTGTAAGCCGTAGAGCTTGTTTCCCGTTCTCACGCTTGAGTTTGAGAAGCTAATTCTTTTTCTAACCAATTGACTAGATATTGATATTTTGATTTGCTAGTATTTGAGTTTGAGAAGCTAATTCCTTTTCTAACCAATTGATTAGATATTGATATTTTGATCTGCTAGTATTTGAGTTTGAGAAGCTAATTCTTTTTCTAACCAATTGATTAGATATTGATATTTTGATTTGCTAGTATTTGGATTGGATTTGATGGTAATATTGCACACCATTTTATGCATTATTGTTGAACTTTCCGACCTAGAATGGATAATTTATATAAAAAAACAATATCAACTCTTTTAAGGAGACCTAAATAATACGTAAATGTTCTCCATTCCATTCCATGAGCGGATTAAAGGCAACGCATTTTTTTTGGACTGAGAAATAAAATTGCGCTTACACTGTTCATCATTATCGTTTTTCTTGTTAATCATCTTGATAAAACACCAGCAAAATATCCCCTTTATTCGGCCTTCTCCCAATGTAACAAAAACAAATTTGGAGGTATCATCTGCTTGTAGTGTAAGAGGATACCATCAATATAAAATTAACGTTTATCACTAATTTAAGTTTTTAAAATTTTGATATTTGGAATCAATTAACAAATAATCTCACACATAATTTATAAAAGAGAATTTTCGAAATAAAAAAATTATACGCTGTAATTCAAATAAGTTTATAAGCATTGAATTCAATTGTAGTCAATAGTAAGTTTGAGCTTTGTGTTTCAAATAATCTTATAAGCATTAAATTCAGTTATATATTAAAAGCACATCTACCGTCTCATAAAAATTGAGAATAAATAAAATTAAAATTAAAAAGATCGGTGGTTCGCACCAGAATCTATTTCTGGGCCTTTGTCGGCTATTTATCCCACGCTTCCCTTCAATTAGCCACTGAACATCCTTTGATGATGTCATCTGCAATCACCATGAAGGTAAGTGATCCCCCATTATCTCTGAAAGTAACTAGTTCCCAGCTGCTTACATCGTCTCCTCAAGTTCCCTTGAGACCACCAGTTGTCTCCCCATGCCCATACTTTCCCCATAAAGAAGAAATTGGACGAAATATGTATAACAGATTGTACATCCATTGGGATCCTCACATCTCACGACAGTATACGAAGAGTATCCTTCATAAGACCCGTAACCATATTGGGGATTCACTTGATACACAACTGTCGGAGTCTCTGCAGCCGCTTTCTCTTCATTGGCAGGACTCACGTTCAGCAGCTCTCTGAATCCGAGCTTCATCAGTTTCTTTGCCAGGACCACGGGATCTGCTTCTCCGATCACAGTTATCTCCCTCTTCTGCATATCAACTGCAACAGACTCTACGCCTGTAATCAAATATCATATCACTAATCAAAACCCAATTCTCATTGTAACGAGAATTGCCATGGATAAATATTGGATTGATAGTTACCTTCAACAGCTGCAACAGCTCTCATGGCCCTTCTCTTGCTTTTCTCATCTTCGATCGCCACTTTCAACACCATTTTCTGCAAATATAACACATGCAGGGCCATTATTGTCAGTTAATCGTTTCGATCATTCATGATTGCAGAATTTCTAAATCGATGATTCTGATTCAACAGAGTTAGAGTTAGAGTAGTGACATACCTTCATATTTGACAGCCTTCGAAAACTGTCAGTGATATGTGCAGAAGGCAAGGAGAAATTAATCGAATGGCACTGGGAGCCTTCAGGTTAATGAAAGCTCGAAGGGTCACGAGTTCAGAGGAGTTGGCGTGAATGAAGGAGAGCCTACACATATAAATCGTTGTGCTTTGTGCAGAAGAAGTGCTGTGTTACGAAGGCGGCGACGCGTTTCAACGCGTCCGAAAGATGCCCAAGTCAGTACCCGGCAGAATCGTTGACGACAGGGAAAATTAGCTGCCATTGGTGGTGGGTTCCACCAGCAGTTGAACGGGTCTTCTAAAGTCTTCTCAGTCGTTGTAAGTTTATTTTGGCATCTTGCCAGTTCTACGAATTTTTTGATTTGCCGCTCTTTTACCGTTTTGACCGCAAAGTACGGCAGCCTTTCTCGGAGTAATTTCGTGATATAATGGTATGGCTTTTTATCCTTTTTTCTATTGTTTTTTGCTCTGAAAATTATGGATATTTTAGTAAGATTTTAATTAAATTTCGCAAGGATTCTTATAAATCTAAATTATAATTGTCAAATTTCTAGATTCTAACGAGCAAAACCCTTAGACTGGCAGAAAAACTAGCTCTAATACCACTGTAGTATCATGATTTATAAACTTTTCCTTTTTTCATTCTTCAGAAAATTTAACAAATAATTTTCCATAAAATTTACATCAAGGCTCTTTGAAAAAACTCAATAAGAAATACACAAACAATATTGATCTGACAATCAAACTTATTTTATTCACTGGAATAAGATATTATATGCCAAATTAGGATAAAAAACCAGAGAAACAATGACAAATATTTAAAATGGTGCAAATCCAGTTAAGAGTTGACTGCATGCAGTTGTTATCTCTTTCAGTTCTAGGCACTACTCTTCATGGCTGAATTGAATCTCATGCTGAGTAGTAGTGCCTAGATTGGGTGAACTTTTGAAGAAGAAAGCGGATCAGGGAGTAAGAGTTCTGGTCCTCATCTGGGAGGATAGAACGGCCGTGGAGCTTCTCAGAAACCAGGGACTCATGCAAACCCACTGTGACGAGACATTTGAATATTTCAAGGGCACCAATGTCTACTGGTTTCAATGTCCCAGAAACGCAGCCCGTTCGTTGAGTGCATTCCAAACCGTGGAGATTGCTGCACAGTTTACCCATCACCAGAAGACTGTGTGCTTAGATGCCAGCGTCCATGGCTCTGAGAATCGCGAGGTCGTGAGCTTCGTTGCAGGAATCGATCTCTGCGATGGAAGGTATGATAATGAGATCCATCCATTGTTTAGGACTCTTGATACTGTTTACAAGGATGATTTTCATCAGAACAATTACAAGGGAACGGATCTTCGGCACGGAGGCCCTAGGGAGCCATGGCATGATGCCCATTCTAAGATCCAGGGCCCTGCTGCTTACGATGTGGTCACCAATTTTACTCAGCGCTGGACGAAACAGGCCGATCCCACACTGCTCCTAAATCTTGAGGATTTACCAGGCCTATTGCCGCCTGGAACAAATTTTGAAGGTCCGGAGACCTGGAATGTTCAGATCTTCAGGTCTATCGACGATGCTTCAGTGGTCGGATTCCCTGCAAATCCCTCCGAAGCGCCCGAGCTGGGTTTGATTACTGTAAAGGATCAAGTAATAGACAAAAGCATCCAGTGCGCCTATATCGAAGCCATTCGCGGAGCCAGGGACTTCATTTACATACAGAACCAGTACTTCTTTGAAATCAGCAGAACTTAACTCGAAAATGAAAATGAAAATGGTATTTGGGCGCGAGGGGAGGTGGCTGTTTGAAAATGGGTCCCGGTGCCAGCGGATGGATGGCGGGTCCTGCGTTCCCGCGAGGGAATGGGTCTCGGTGAACGGGCGTGATCCCCGACCCCGGAATAAGGCATGTATGCGCGCATGATCATTTTGACATACATGTTATAGCTGGCCTTTATACGGGCATTTAATGCTTTATGGTAGGCTGGTTAGCTCTTGCCAACACTGTACTGCATAATTCGGTCAAAGGGCAAGTCATATTTTCCATGCTATCAGGGCATAAATGAACAGCGGGTTTATGAACAGCAGATGTATATGATTACTGTTTGATTTTGTTAAGGCTGAAATCGAACAGTGGACATATACACCGGCCATTCATTTATAGCCCGATAGCATGAAATTTATTGACAGCCCAGCAAAAAAGAAAAAATATGCTAAAAAATATAAAAAAATAAAATTAGCCAATTAAACATGGTACCGAATTATTCGGACAAAAAAGAGAAAATATGTCGAGAGGTGTCGTTATAAACTTACACGTTGAAAAATATAAAAAATTAAAATTAGGCCATTAAACGTCGTACCAAATAATTTGGACAAAAGGGACAAAATGTTTTGAATAATTGCGAACTTCCCAGTTCCACGTAGAAGGTGAATAATTGCAGTTCCCAGTTCCACGTAGAAGGTGAATAATTGCGAACTTTCGTAGATGAATACACAGCCTAACGGAATCATAATATTCGCTGTCAAATAAATAAGGATCTCCTGAGACTTACATTAAATTGATTAATATTTAGTAATTACCGATTTTAAATCAATATTAATAATTTTATTATATAATAAAATAATGAATTTTGATTAACTACTGCGAAACGTCCGGAAACACACGATATCTTAAACACATGGTTACCAAATTTCCAATCCAGTGCATAATTTTACATTCACCATATTTATTATATATATATATATATATATATGCATGACTTACATCATATTTTTTGAAATATTTATTTATTTCATCCAATTAATAACTAATATATATAATATTAAATTATTGTTTAATTCATTTATTTATCTTATAAAATTCGGATTCATTATAGAAACAAGGACGGCTGCATAGCAGCTAGTCCTTGCAAAGCACATAGAATGGGTCTAGTGTCTAGATGTGGCTTGCTCGCTTGTGGGGGCGAAAAGCTGAGTTTGGCTACAAAACATAATTTCATTAAAAAGCTAAGGATAGTGCAGGGACAAGAACTACACACATACATGCACATGTAGTAAAACTACTTACTTATGCAGCTATCATGGTCTCTAATATACAAAAGGTCACCTTTGCAGCTACAATCATAGCTGCCCCATGTATTTTTGCAACTTCTTTCTGAGCACTGGCAGGCTAAGAGACAGATTGATATGTGCTTCACATAAGCTTCAGTAAGAGCACTAACATGTGCTACCACATTGGCTTGTGCTTGGCATGTTATGTGATTGGTATGCTTTGTAACAGAGGGTAATGATGAGCCCCTGTGATGAATATATTGGGGAAAGCGAGGACCATATCCCACCATGTACGAAAGCTTTAGAGGATTATGCCACAGTATGTAGTCCACCTGCATACACAGCCAAACACAATATCAGTTTAGTACTGACACTTTTTGATGCAATATTTTGTTATCAAGTTTGGATTCCAATGACTAGAGCCTTAAAGAAAGCATGACGAGACTTGCTGAGATGATATTCGTAGTGAGAATATGATAAGATCAGTTCTGGTAAGTAACAATTATTCTTGAGCTAGTACCTTCAGTTGTATGTAGACCGAGGATAGTTTTCATGCTTGAGTGGCTCCTAGTACCTGTTAAAATGAAGACACAAGAAAAGTAAGTAACTTTATGTTCCAATACTTGAGTTTCATATTGATTATAGTTTGAGTGCAGTCAACTATTATATACATGATAGGAGAGAGCAAGGAAGCAAGAACTGGCCCATAGGAAAAAGCAAATATCAACCAATTTCAGACTCAAATGCAACTGAACATTTTACATTCCTGTATGTTTTTCATATGCATATATTATATTTTTGAAACCCCAACCTTTGATGAGCACCTCAATTTTCACATTCTGAAAATTTACTGCTCTGACATCTGCACCCACCACCTTACCGAAACTTATGACAATTTTATATTTAAGCATTGAAATATCACAAATGAGAATTCAATTGTACGAGCTGAATCACTGTGTCAAATATCAACCCATGAAGGCGAAACTGCAATATCAAAATTCTTTTTTGAAAGCCATCATTTCGGCACTGTTCTTAAAATCGAAGGCTAACATTTTCTTGAATGCTTTGCACTTTTGCAAAACTTGTCATGCAGGTCTATATGAGACCAATCCACTCCTGTACTGTTTCTTAACACAAGAAAAAAACCATGTGGCTGAGTGAATAAAATGCAATCAGTAGTCCATGTTACAAGTTTCAATAGTATACATCACTTAACAAGCCTTATATAGGCCATATGTTCACTAAGCCAAAAAATTTATAACATACTGTGCATTACAAGTTGGAAAGCTTTAGATAGAAAGCTGACAGCCAAAGAATCTATTATTCAAAAGGAATCAAGAACATTTTTAGTCAAATGGATACTGTATGTCGTTGTTAACAGGGGATTCATTAGCAAGTGCACGAGAGTGTGCTTATCTCCACTTGCAAATACTCTCTTTCTGTTAGATTGCACAGCCAAAGCTGCACTCGCAAGTAATTACACTAACAAAGATCACAATAAGGAGAGGAAATTTTCATAGCCTCAGGTCCATTCTCAGTGAATTGAGTATGTCCAGGAGAAATGGTGGAATCATATTTTTTACAGACCTGACATTTTATTAACTTAAATGTACTCAGAAGGGCAATGTAAAAATATACAATCAAAAGAAAATACATACAAGTACATCAACTGACATTCCAAAGACTGTTCCCATAACTGAAGTGACTTTTTTCAACTCATGATTTAGGATGTTGGAAATCTTTGAATCCAAGGAGCAAGAAAACTTCGCATTCCAACCACAGGATGGAGTTAGTAGTCATGGTAGTCCATCAAAACAAATGTCATCTCAATCAGTTGCCTCCAACTGTGCCTGTTGGATCATTCCTCATAGCCAGCTCATCTGGAGCATGAACAAAAAACTGAGGAAGAGACACAATGCGAGGAAGATGGAGTAGCAAATCTCCAGATGACTCTTTTCTGGGAATAATAGTTCTCTGCTTAGAGTCCATGGCACTATTTTTGACCTACTGAAAAGGAACACGGTCACACTTCCTTGAAAATGCATTACTGCTTTCATTGTTTATCTCATGCCTTAATTCATCATCTTCTCCAAGGGAATTTTTAGCCTCGTAACCTGTCAGTGACTCGTTGTGAACTTTTCCAATACTCGTCTCTGAAGAAGTCATGCTAGAAACGTCTTTTTGAAGGAGAGAGCACATGGAGTTAACTCTTGCAATGATTGATTGCTCATCAAACGATGCAGATAGCATATAATCAGCAAGTAAATGTTGAGCAATTTCATCAAGAATCCTTTTGTGTGAAGACAAGTTGTTTTCCCCTGTAGAAACAGAGTTGTAAGAAGGTATCTGCTCTTGAAAACATAAGCCTATCTGATTTGCCAAGGTACTCATAGATGTTGAGAATGCTAACTCAGATTCTTCATGCACTGAGACATTAGAAGGTCCCAATGATCGCATCTGCTCCCACTGTGTGGCACTTTTCATGTTCACCTCATCACTATCACTGTTGCCATTATCTTCAATACTATGCGAGTCCATTACTGATGTTAAACAAAATGTCACTAGTTCTAATACAAAGAAAAATACAACTTTTGAACATGGAAAGCAAATCGAGTTATTTTAAGCAATATCCTAAATTTATTTTCTTACAATAATAAGAAACATTTCACTAATTCATATCAACTGATGAATACCAATAACTAGCCTTTATAGACCATGTCACATACCTGAACTAGGTGAAGGTGTTTCATGAGGTGTAGCCTTAACTGTAACTGTACTGATTTCAGAATCTAGTGGTTCAAATTTTGGAACCAGTGTCTGAGCCACTGGTGGTGCTCCATCTGGGAAACATGAGAAGGGTGCTAGATACTCCTCCTTCAATTGATTAAACTGCGTGAAAACATGAGACCCCTTTTCTTGTGCTTTCACATAGCTGGATTGCTCATCCTGGTCTTGAAACACTGCCCTTTTAGAATCAAAAAGTGGAGAAGCCTCGCTGAGGAAACCTTTCTTACTAAGCAATTTTAACCGAGGGTCACATTGTATAAGCTTTTCATAATGCCTGTTCAGCAGCCCGTGAGGACACTGTAGAGATGCAATTAGGGTACAATGTTCCGCATACTTGTGGCTGTGAAAAAACAGATATGAATCATAATGATTATTGAATTGTAAATCATACAAATTGCATAATCTGATCTGGATCACACATACCTGATGTCTAATGCAAGTACAGGATCAATTGGATAAGCAATCGCATGAAATGGTTGCACACTAGGGAGAACAGAAAGCTACAAATGGAACAAAAAATACATGTCAAAAGTATGTATAGCTATAGCTTCATTCACAAATAATAGATCACCTCACGGTATAAAAATATAGCCATATACCTGTCTTTGTAAGCAGAGGCAAGGTTTGCATGGCCTTCAGCCATGATAGGTCACAGCTCGTATATGATCTTGAATTGCTTCGCTAACATGACCAATCTCTTTGAGAGTGTTTCCTCTGTTTACAAGACCATCAACTGCCATTGGATCTATCCGAAGAACTTCATTATAGCAAGAAATAGCTTCTGCATGAAACTTCCGTCTCAACAAATCTAAAAACAGAATAAAATGAAATATTAACCGTGTAACCAAATGATGATATTTTTATTTAGTTTACCATTCCA
The DNA here is from genome assembly GCA_000404065.3 of Pinus taeda. NCBI lineage: Eukaryota > Viridiplantae > Streptophyta > Pinopsida > Pinales > Pinaceae > Pinus > Pinus taeda. The sequence goes on from APFE030885200.1 coordinate 304,507, forward strand.
CTTGTCGTGGGCCCCATTTTACTTGTCGCCATGATCACCATGCACAGTGGCATATGTGTGACCCACCTGCATGTATGACACATGCCTCTTCACGGCCTATTAACCTATTAACCTAAATGCCAACATGCCTGCATGCATACCAAATGCCTTACGATAAACACCAACATGCCTGCACGCATACCAGATGCTTTATTTTGGCATAGAGAAATCATCACCGGGGAGAGACGGGGGATTTACAGTACGCCACGAACTTGTTCACGATAGGGACGTAGCCGAATGAACCAGTAAGCCAAATATTCTGCGTTTGGATGACTTAAAACTGAAGCGTTGGGCATATATCATTTGGTTTGGTTTCTCAAATCCTCGTCCCAAATTTGTACGCTCGTTTATTCTTTCTATCAGCCAGCGCAAACAAAGGAAACCATGTCGAACAGGTACATTTTTTATACCAATCTATTGGATTTTTGATGCTTCGAATCATTCATAGCAGGCAGGCGCAACTTTGTATAATAGACATAGCACCACTCTTTCACACGCCTATGCCCTGGATATGAGTGACGACCATCGAATTACAAGTAGAAGCTCCAATGTCTGTATTTTATCTGCAGACATACTAGGAAAGATATTGAGCTTCTCGGTTGTTACTAAGGTTTCTATCTTTCCCTGCCTTCGAAATTTTTTATTCAATTTCAGAATTATTAAAGATGCATTTCCAGTGAGTACTGTCATTTATATAAAATTGCCTAATTCTTGTGAAGCCTTTTTACATTGCGGATTTTGCAGACCCAATGGGTATAGAATAATCTCAATATTTTCCTAATTTAAGCTTCTGTGATTTATATCTTGATTTTGACATTTTTCTCCATACCAGTTAGTGATTTATATCTTGATTTTGACATTTTTCTCCATACCAGTTTTTTCGTAAAAGGGAAAGCGTTTAACCTAATTTTAAAGAAAGTCTGCAGTTAGAATGTGAACAACTGATCTTGACTTTATGGATTTTTTTTTCAGGTTCTACAGAGATGAATACGACTGTACTTTCTAATCGAATATTGTTGTTGAAAACTTGAGAAGAGTCAAGCTTGATTCTTACCGTAGAGTTTGAAGGCTTCTTTCTGTGATAAAGAGGAGTGCAGCTGTGATTTTTAAGGATATAAGGTTTGAAATTCCCTTTTTTTGTATTGATTTGTCACAACGCTCTGAGTAACCCTGCGCAAACATCAACAAGAATAGAGTAAAGATACGCTAGTCCTTTATATTATGTTTTCTAATGGTTTGTATGTATTTAAAGCAAGGAGATTTACTCGAAATGTTAGTCTTGCAGCAGAGGGTCCAAACGAGAGGGCTTCGGCCTATTGCTTGGACCTGCTGTGTTGGAGCTGACAGGATCAGGTGCCTCAGCGCCTGAATCTCCTGCTGCAAACTGGCTATCAATGCCTGCATCCGGTACTGCTCTGTCCTGGTGATCAAAACCTGATTGGGGCGTATGTGATGCTGCAAGGTAAAACAAAGGTAGAAAGTCAGCACAAGTTCAACAAGATTCTATCAAGTAATATATCAAGGGAAAGAAGATTTACCAGCCAGTGGTCAAGTACCTTGCCCCCGACCATCATACCACCAAGGACAGGGGTGACATCCACAATGAAGCCAATAGAGATGCTCCTGAAAGTAAGGTAATCCATATCCGCTGCCTGAAGTCTCTCCTCAAGAGGTCGATCATCCATAGCAGGAATGTCTGACGAGTGAACCGCTCTCCCAGATAATACTCCTAGCTCTCAGGGCCAAAAACATGCAGACACCGAATCAACACAATTATGAACATGCAGACACCGAAGCATGCAAAATGCAGTAACCGATGGAAACAAGTGGCAACGGCAGCTACTTATAAATTAGTCTCGCATTAAAAGAAGATATGCCATAAGTTTTCTTAACATTAAATGTTGCAAATTAATGCTAAGGCAAAGATAGCATTACTTCAGGAAGGTGTCAGGTTGTTCTAATTACTTGTACTTCTCCCAACTTTTTCCTAACTTTTGAGCCTTTATACCTCGGTTTGAGGCCAAATAAGAAGAAGATTTCGTTGATTGGTTAAAAGCATTAAATATTGTATTGGTTGATGTGTCCTTTCAAAAAACTTTGTTTTAAGTTAAAATTCCTTTATTGATTATCGTGTCAAACTAATGCTAGGGACTAAAATCGATTACTATAGTCCCTGCCAGCCCCGAAGGGGCAGGGACTAATAATAACATGATACCATATCATTAATTATAAAGTCTATAATTTTTAAAATATCAAAAAATAATTTAAAAAATATATATCCACAACAATTAAAAAAAACAATTAGAAAAGTAAATCTCTTAAAAAATAATGTCAAAATATTAAAACCCTATAACAATATTAATTACTTACTTATAAAACACATATAAATATAATATGGTAAATAAAAACACATAAGTAAAATATAGTGAATAAGAAGAAGTTCACAATTTATAAGAATGTCATAATATCTAATATGTTTTTGTTTTTGTTTTTTTTTGGGTGCATTGCAACATTTATATATAGTAGTCAAAACATTGTTGCACAATTATTGATATAAATCTCTCCTAGCTAGTTATATGGATATTAGCAATCTGGAATAACAAGAAGGCCCAATTAATACCAAGACAGAGCAAGATGCTCACTCCAACTCAACAAGATATACATTACATAATTTCAAAACTATGAAACAAATCAATAATGAACTAGACCACTTTTTCTTTTAACATACATCAAGGGACACCCAATACATCCTAAAATCAATGTTTACATCCTAAAATCAATGTTTGGAATAAGCTCCAGATCAACAAACCAAAGCAATATACATGTCCAAGAAATAAAATTCAACATCGCCGTGAAGTCTCCAAGGACAAAAGAAGGCCATAATGCAACCATACACTGAGCTCAAAGAGGGTTGGCAACATTACACCACATAGAGAATGCACCCAACATGCAAAACCCCTAATAGCACACTGAGTCTAATAAGATATCCAAAGTCAAATGTCGCAGTACGTAGAGTCACGATCATTAGCAAAGTAAGAATTAGATCCATCCACGCCATAGTTGTAGGCAAGAAAGAATTAGGGAACCAAAAGTTCAATCATCGAAATCAGTATATAGGATATCAACAAGCGTGTAGAGCCAACCATAGGGACCAAGGCCCTCTAAAAATGCATAGGACCATAAAGTATCAACTAATTCACATCAACCTTAATAACGTATGAGAGAAACAACTCATATCTACCACCACAGAAATACACCAAAATTACTTACAAAAAAAGCATAAGGGTTTGCACTCCCTAGGCATGGTCTAAAGAGGAGATTGTTGTTGGCTCGCAGGCATTAGAACCCAGAGGATCTCTGAGATCTTTAGAGGAAGATTCACTGACAAAGAAGCCCTCAAACTAGGACAATCAAGAATGCAAATTGTCTAAACAAAACCTTTGATTATGAATCATGCTTTTATTGTCCTCAAGAGAGAAGAACACATGGTTGTTTTCAACTTTCTTATTTTTGAAAACCAACTGCAGCAGAGTTGATAATTATTGAGGATGGCCATGAGAATTTAGAAAGTGAACCTTTCGACTCCTAGATTTAATCAGAGCAATAATCCATTTCACCTCTTGTCTAATTAAGTATGAATCAGGATGATATGAGGCGGTCACCTCCAATTTAACTTTCCAAAACTTAGATATCTTTCCTCACCTAAGGAGGAACAACCAAATAGAGTAGCTATAGAGTCATACACAAAATGATGAAAAATTTTATGTCCCAGAGGACAACCCATTTTGTTGCTCAAACATTGACAAGGAGGCATCAGAACGATTGATAGGAAACAATGATTGTAGATACTAAAAGACCCACAACCCAGAAGAAAAATACAAGAAGAACTTGACACACCACCTTTGGCACCAGACCAAAAAACCACGAAATTGTCCCCAAAAAACTAAAATACAAGTTCCAAATTCACCAGGTTGACAAACTCCTCACAATCCAGAATTGTGCCCCACAACACCCTATGAAATCCTGAGGATAGGAAGACAACTCAATATACCAATTTAACACAGGAATACTAATATGAAATCACACTAAATAATGTTAAGAACTAGAACATTACATAGTCGACTGCAACCAAATTCCCATAGTAGAAATGATCTCCTAATCCAAAAAGGTGACCCATTCAAATTCAGAACCACACTAGAAAAGAGATTTTGAGACTCCCAAAAAGTAGAGAGAGGAAATAAACACATCAAAACAAACAAACTTGGAAAGTAGGAAAATCGATTAAACCAAGGCCAAAACACCATCAACTTGAGAATTATGGAAAACCCAAAAAAAATCATTCTTATCATGTTGACAATGCTGGACCTACCAACATGTTAGGGGATCTCCCTGGTAAGTAGTCCCAACTAGACCTCAGACTGTTTGGGGTAGGAGTCCGAACAGCGGGTAGTACGATATTGCCTTGACTATGGTTGCGAGCAGAGGTAAGTAAGATGTCCTTGTTGGAAGCAAGGGTGTGACCTTATAGCAAGTCAAGGAAGGTGCATGAAAGTCTCTAGCACATGGAAGGGGAGAGGAGTGTGCCCCTTAGAAGGATGTGATAGCACACCGCTTAGAAGGGAACACACGAGCTAAAAGACATCATGAGATGGAAAACAGGATAGCTAGAAATCCAATGTGATGAGTTATACCAACAACACGCTTCGATAAGATTCATACAAACACATAAAAAATAGTCCATACATACATGTATAAATTACAACTACATACATCGTTAGAGTAACCAGGATAGCCAAACTAAAATAACAATACATGCATGAAACGTGTTGGCTCTGTTATATTAAAAGAGTGAAATATCCAATCATACATACAACCATGACAACCAGTAGCACCGATAGCAGAACATTACAATCACTACCGCCTTCTCCAAAGAGATGTACTCACTCTGCACTGTGGAGAAGCTAGGGCTCATTAAAATACACTCCAAGCTTTCTCTAAGTTAAACCTATTAGAAGCTTGGCTCCCAAAAGCCTATACAATGAGCTATGAGGTTCTATATATTACAAAGGATGGGGTGACCCTTGGCATCCCCCTTTGTGACTCATCCTACTCTTATGAATTTTTAACTTAGACGTGATTTTTTACATTCTACTATTGACAGTTCGTCTTTCACTTTACATCATGTTTACAATACAAACTGCACATGTACCCATGTGAGACAAAAATGGGCTTGCGTAAGCCATAAAGACATCACTGAGACTTGGACAGTTGTGGGAAGACTAACTCGTCGACATCCTCTTGATGATCGATGGTGGTGAAATGATGCTAAGCTTGGTAGTTTGCTATGGTGTCTGCGTACTCTGTGGTGACATCCTTCTAAAAGAGAACTCTTGCCTCTATTACATCTAGGTACATTGATTTGGAAACTTTGTCCAACTCGTTAGATAGCATGTGCATCATGGACTTGAGTGCATCCAGACCAACGACATACTATTTCATAGTGTATGTGCTCATCTGCAAATCTGCGCTGGTTTCTATAAGAATTAACTTCTCGAAGTACATGTCTAGCTCCATTCGAACTAGTTTCATTTGTTTTGCTTCGATGAGTGTACCAATGGATGGGATCACATGCATGCACACAATGACATCCATGCTCCTAAACACTTGTGCATGTGAAGCCTGTAAGCTGGTGATGAGCTGTGGGAGTTCCTCATAGTTCTAGATATGACTCCAGATGCATGCCTTCAACTCCACTTCCTTTGGCTTCATCATCTTTGGTAAGTAAAATGGGGCTCCCTTGTACCTCATTTTCCATACCTACATGTGATTGAAAACGGTGTGTATGTTTGTCAAGGTGTGTGCTATCCTAGCACAACGCTACTGCCAACCATTAAGATGGACAACTAACTTATGTACGGTGATGAACCTAAAGTACAACTACTACATGATTTCCTCGAGAGACAATACTTCATCAAGTATAACTTTCTTCAATGCTACTCTAGGGGATGTTGTAGCTTGCTCTTCTCCTTGCTTGGCCGCTTGCAGTTCCTTAGCCATGCGCTCATTCTTGGCTATCAAGAATCTCACACTTGAGCTGGTGGCTTTGGCATATGCCTTTGTAGCATCGACCAAGGTAGCTAGATGTCTGCGCACATCAGACATGACCACTTGTTCTTGAAAATGCTTAGGAGATACATTGACATATGGAGTGGGCACTTTGCGCAATTACACAACTCTATGTTGTGACTTATCGAAGTATATGTTGTGCACATCTGTTTCTAGATTGTCCTCAAGGATTTTGGTATCTCCTTAATCACTTGGGACTTGCTCTGCTCCCGGATCTGGTGAAGCCAATGGAGTGACCTCTTAGCCTTTGGCACGAGGTCCGTATCCTAATTTTTCTCCAACTAAATCACATCTGTGTCCATCTGTTCAATCTCCTGAGCAAAGTCGTGCTCCTGTAGCTGCTCACCCTGTTTGCTATCTGCTAGCTATTCTCATGAGTCAATTACTTGTATTGGTGCATTTTCATCAATGTGTGCATGTTGCACCTCCTATTGCTCCTATTCTTGCTGCACTTTCTTCTCTCTTCTGCGTAACTCTTGTTCTTCCCTTAGTTGTTGCTCCAACTCCTGTAACTCCTTTTCTTCCTCCTCCAGCTTTTACTTCTCCCTCTATCTTTGCGCAATCCTTATGTCGCGTTGTGACTTCTTTGTCTCAATCTCTAAATTTTCTCTTAATACAAGTGGATCTTCCCTGAACTTGTAGCTTTGCTCCACCTCTACGTTGTCAATAACCTTCCTCTTACCTTTGTCATGTAGAGGTCTACTACCCTCTGTTGCTGTTGATGTTGCTACTCTCTGAGATACTGTTGCCTTGTGCATTGCTAACCACTCTATAACCACTCTGACTAGTTCATTGAGCCTTGAGTTGTTATAGTAGTATCTCCATGGGTCTTCCTCGGGCCAATGACATGCCCCGTGGATCCAAGGACGATACACTCTCACACAATAGTATTCCACTAATTGATGCGGGTCATATGAATTGAAACTTCAGGTGTTCAAGGTGAACCTCTTGAATTCCGCTGCCTTGGCCTCACCATGCTTGAGATTCTGGATCTCATACAACCTAATTCGCAAAGGAAGAACGGGCCAAGGTGCCTTCTTCTTCTTGTGCAATCTTGCTAACAACCTTGTCAAGATGTGGTATGCAACTTCTTGCATGAACAACTTATCCATGGAAAACTTCTGTAAAACATACAGAGCCTTCTCTGCAATTTACATCCAGATGAAGGCGCCAAGGGGTGAGGCATACCAATCTGCTACATTAACCAATGCCTCGATCGTTTCCTGTGACATGCAAGGCAGATCCTGTTGAAAGGTCATCCTGTACACTGGGGTGACGAAGTGGTCTGATAGCTATAGTATAACTCCACAGAAGCTGCACTCAGAGAATAACCTGCAATAAGTGTGCACAGAGGTTTCTGAAGGTGTCCATGTCCAACCCAATCCAAAGAATTGTTGACGAGAAAATATTGCATCAAGAATGTAGGCAGACATGAAAAGATTTGCTCGCTGACCCTTGGGTGAATTTCGGGCATTTGTTACTTGTCCCTTTAGCTAGAGAGCCAATATATCAGACCAATTTAAAGGTATTCCTTCATTCGACAGCTGATCCAACACGATCACCCAACTCTATAGGAAGCTTTTTGTACTCTCTTGGCTGATAAGGGACATGTGAATATGACCAAGAATTGATAAGCCTTACGCAATATCTTTGTCTTGTATACATGGTTCGGTGTTGTCCTGAACTTAGATGAATCTTTCACCCAAATCTTCAATATTTCTCTTGAGTTTACACAGGTGTTAGGCTTGGTGAAAGGTGCATCCATTGTGATCATTGACTGTGGTAAGATATAAATCTCCTAAAAGTTCTTTGCCTTGAAGGTAGCAAGTTCTGTTCAACTAAAACTTCTCAACACCATTTTCTCTGGATCAGTATGCGAGACAATCCAGTGGATTATGTTCGCGCATGGAAATGAGGGATACATGCATGCAACTTGGTACAAGCCAGACTTGTGTATGTTGACATAGACTATGCGGTCCTCTAGATTATCCTCAAAGGTGCCTAAAAAGATGTCATTGATATTGTGCCATTTGATCTTGATCTCCTTGTCTATGAACAACTTAGTGTCTTCATAGATGGGCAAGCTCATAGACACTTTCTTTACCACATCTCCAGTTGCGCTCTCTATGGTGTCCTTTGACTTTTCTCTATTGGAAGTCATTGTACTTGAACTGCTGAGAGGTTGGTGAACACCTGTGATACCTGGAGACAGATAAAGACACATGGAAAGAAACCTGTCAGTTGAAAACCAAAAGAAACTTGAGGACTGACATGCAACCCAACTAGGTGACTAACTGGGAAATTTGTGCAATTCTCACTCGGAGGTTGGGAGGCTGCCTACCATAACTATGCAAAGCACAATTTAGACTGCTAGTGAGCTAACTGATTATTGAAACTATGTAGAGAACAATCCAGCTAGGTCTATTGAGGACTAGAATTGTGTAATGCATAATTTCAATCAGCATGACTGCAACCTTGGAAAATTGCATTGCATAATTCCGGGGACCAACTGAGGCATTGCCTCTCAAAATTTTCCAGAGCACACCTTGGGAGGCTAGTGTGAGGCAAGATCTGAACAATTTCTAGGATCAAGACAAATCCTTCCATCCCAGGAATACGTAATGCAATCCAGACAAGGTAAGGTCCGGGCCAAGGTAGCTTAGACCCACCGATGGGCGACTAAAAGCTATAAGGAATGAATGCATGTGTGAAAATCAGTGCAGACATGAGTGATTGAACATGCATGCAATTAGTGAGTGCAGATTCAGTGAAATGGGAAAATAATGAAGTGTGTGAAGCGAGTCACCACAACGACAATTATTAGTGCAGGAACAATGCCATGCATGCAACTGCAAGGCGATGCAATGGAAAACTTGAAACAATGCTTCTATAGGAAAACATGCATTAAAATAAGAGAAAGCATTCGAAAAAACCAAGAAAATAACACCTAGACAAACCAAAATACAGAAAACAACAAAAAAGCAGCAAAAGACATGAAAAGTGGACTTACGCGGAAAAAGTTGTGGTGAGTGTGCTGAATGTTCCTAGATGCGTTGGGGATGCCAGAGATCCAAGATCGAAGTGAAGAATGAGCTTTAAAACATTGAATAAATAGTTTGACAAGGTGGAGGCTTATGACGCGCATGCCACAATTCTAGGAAAATGCTACACTTGGTGGGAGGTTTCTAAAATAATTTTTGCATGTAACCCCCAACTTCTAAATCTAAATCCCTAAAATCTAGGCATGTTTTTTGTTTTTTGCTTTTTCTTTTTCGGGAAAAAACTACCCATGCATGCAAGGAAAGATTGCACAATCTTGGAGGGAGCTGAACAACTTGTGAGCACATGCAATAGAAAACAAGCCTAAGGATGACTTTTGCGCAGTTTTTGGGTTGAGTGGCTCTAGCTGCCTCGCAAGCTCTACGTATTTTATGGACTGAGGCCAAGGCTACCAATCAGAACTACACAAATTTTGAGAGAAAATGATCTAGATTTAAACAAGAACGCAACAAATTACAGAGATAACCATAAACACAAAGATGCATTGGAAATAATACTTCATTTCATTAATGTAAAGTACTGAGATATGCTTACAAACATAAAATAAAAATAAACAGCTAAGGAGATGGTAACTTATCTCTGAGATGAGATGTGGTGGCTACATGCCTCTGAACTATGTTACAATGAGGCTCGAAGGTCTACTTATTGTTGAGAAACAATGGAAAACCCTTAGCATCCCAAAACCTAACCGTAGAAGATGTAATGCCAAATTGTGGGCCCCGTTTGGGTAAATTGGTACATCAATTTCCCAGGGTCATAACTTTGGCACCCGATCTCTCATTGACGCGTACAATAGCTTGTTAGAAAGATTTATCCGAGAACTACAACTTTGGGAAGAGAAACATTGATCCATGGACTCATGTTGCTCCCAGATTTCCCAAAAAAACGTCGTTTAGGGCTTCAAAACGGCTCCAGAAGTTCAGGATCCGAAAAACTGTTAAAAATAGTAAATTGTGCTACAATTATGGAAACTAAAAAACTTAAAGAGATAGTTGTGGGGGTCCAAATGGGATAGGCAGGTGGCCACCAACATCCACCTAGATCATTCCTCCCCCCTTAGGAAGCAATGGGCCCCATTGCGTTGGGTTCCTCCATCTGCTAAAATTGGTCCCTGGTGCACTGTTTTGCAACTTCTGATGTGTCTCGTAATGGTGGGAAGCTTGGTTGATGATGGTCCATATTGAACACTCGATGCAAGCAAAGGAATGGAGGAATTTTGTGCTCCAAAGCATTATTTCCCACCACCTTGGTAATGGTGTAAGGACGATGTTGGCATGGTCGGAGCTTCTAATGGGCTCTTGCAAGGCATTCTTTCTGCAGATGCAATGAGACTTTGTTGCCCACCTGAAGCTTGTATGGTATCCCTGTGGGTGAGGAGAAGTTGTTCGTGTGTTCTGTCATGACCATATCCCTTTGTTGCTGCTACTGCATGGAGGAGCCCTTCGCGAGGGTCATGGATGTGGCTACAATCTTCCCCTTACTTTGGGAGTGAACCAGACATAAAATGAATTTCCTAATCTGGGAGATGAGCTTGCTGCCTTTCTTAGCAATGATCAAAGAGGTGGCGGTAGGTAGGGCTATCTCCTGTATCCTATATAATGAATCACCCAAAGAAATAATGACAGCGCGAGGCCTTGACTCATACACAACATGTCGCCTCCACAAGTATGGGTGGCCTAATAGTACATCACAAACATCCAGAGGTGTAACATCACACAATACCTCATCTGTGAAGGGTTTGATGTTGTAGAGAAGTTGGCATTGCTGGTGAACTTTGAGATCTCGTCCTTCATGAAGCCACCCGATATTGTATGGCTGTGGGTGTGGTGTAGTCAGTAGGCCCAACCGCTTCATGACCTCTACTGAAATGAGGTTATTTTGGCTACCATTATTGACAATGAATTGCAACGACGTACTCTTCACCCACATCTGTGAGTGGAAAAGGCGCTCCCCTTCCTCTGGGTCTTCGGACTCATTCTTCTGGATCTTGGCAGTGGCAACAGTGACTTTGGGATCTGCATCAATGATCTGCTTCCCTTTGCCATTCCCCTTGTCAGGTTCTGACTCAGGGTTGGAACATCCATCTGATTTTGAAGCCTTCAACTCGGTCACTAGCAACTGCTTGGTCCGACACTCACTTGTATTATAAGTGGGACTCTTGTGGAACTCACACCACTTTCCTGTGTCCTTCTTCGACTTCGTGGTGTTATTCTTTTCTTGCTGCTTTGACGAGTTGTCTTGGGTCACCCCGCCTTGGCTTTGTCCTTTGGTCTTTAGATTTGCAGATCCAAAGTCTCGCTTCTTCTGTTCGAACTTTTGCTCGATTTTAACAGTGTATCGATATGCCGTGTCGAGTGAGGAGATGTTCAGGAACTCCATCTCTTCCTGGATGTATATGTGTAGGCAGCCATGGTATTTGAGTACCAAATGCAACTTAGACTCCTTGATACCCAACTGCATGCGAAGGATATGGAAAATGTTTGTGAACTCCGGCACATCTTCGTCCCTTCCTTGTTGCAGTGTGGTCCATTTGATGTATTTGTCCTCATAGCTTTTGACAGGGTAGTATTGCTCCTTGAGGACATCCCAAAATGAATCCCAAGTGGGTGCAGCTGAAAATAGTGAGCCCATACTTTCATTCTTCTACTCGCAATAGGTTTCCCACCAGTCCTTGATGTGGGGGGCTACTTTGAGAAGAGCGAAAACAATCTTTTCCCGACTCGAAAATTCATGAACAAAAAAATACCCATATAGCAGATTTAACCATTTATCTACAACATCTACATCTATTTGACCCTCAAATATGGAGATTTCAAAATTAACTTCTACCTTAAACGGTGTGGCATTTGCAGAGTAGCTGTTGGAAACCGATGCATTGCCTCTGGGTAGCATCAACGAGAATCTATCCATCATCGCGTTCCTTTATTGCTCCAGGGCTTTTTCGAGCAAGATTTTGATAGGATCTCCTACCTCCTCGTCTTTCTTCTCATCCACCATGGGAGGCCGTCGGAATTTGCAAGGTTGGTCTTGCAAAGGTTCAACCAGTTCAAGCCCTAACTCCTTATATCCCAACCTCATTGGGGAAATGCAAAGAAAAATAGAGAAAAAGCAGACCGCTCTGATACCACTAATCCATATTTAAACAGGAATGCAACAAATTACAGAGATAACCATAAACACAAAGATGCAGTGGAAATAATACTTCATTTCATTAATGTAAAATAATGTGATATGCTTACGAATTGAAAATGGAAATAAACAACTAGGGCGATGATAACTTATCTCTGAGAAGAGATGTGGTGGCTACATGCCTCTGAACTGCGTTACAATGAGGCTTGAAGGCCTATTTATTGTTGAGAAACAATGGAAATCCTTTAACATCCCAAAACCTAACCCTAGAAGATGAAACGCCAAATTGTGGGCCCTGTTTGGGTAAATTGGTAAATCAATTTCTCGGGGTCATAACATTGGCACCTGATCTCCGTTTGATGCGTACAATATCTCGTTAGAAAGATCTATCTGAGAAATAAGAATTTGGGAAGAGAAACATTGACCAATGTTTCTCCTAGATTTCCTAAAAAAACGCCATTTAGGACCTCAAAACGGCTCCAGAAATTTAGGACCCGAAAAACTGCTAAAAGTAGTAAATTGTGCTACAATTACGGAAACTGGAAAACTAAAAGAGATAAATGTGGGGGTCCAAATGGGATAGGTGGGTGGCCACTAACATCCACCTGGATCAGAAAGTCCAGTGATGGGATGCTTTGCGCAAATTTCAAGGGGAAGGCAGCTTGCATGCTCTGCGCAATTTTGGAGAGCAATTGGCTACCTAGATACTCTGCACAATTCTGGAGAGCAAGGCTGGTTGCCTTCCAGTTTTATGCAATTCCCCAAGTCAGCACAAGATCTGGTTGAAGACCAAGTCACGGGATGTCAGCTTGAGGGTGGGAGGAAAACAAGTTAACGGGCATAAGCTAATAAACCAAAGAAACTCAACTAAAAGCATAAGTACCGGGGTAGTGCAAGACATGCTACTAAGAATGGTTGGTATGGAGGCTCCAAAACAAAGCCAAGGAAAATTTTTAGGGGATGGTTGTAGCCACTATAATATTAGCGACACACTGGTAGAACTCCAACACTCTGAATCGACCTTGTTTTGTAAAAATCAAGTCTAACTCCTCTAGAAGTATTGTTTGATTCTCTAATCATCATGGTTTCCACACTAGCTTGAGTGAAAGATGTAGAAATTTCCATGCTCTTGATCAGCAAAAACACATTCAAATAAAAGTAAACTTAGTCGTTTTGATTGGGGATGAGGGGTATATTGCATCACACGTAATATGACTGTCAGAGTTTAAGTTTCATCTCTGGTGTTGCTCCACTGTGAGCAGGCCTGGAGAATAGCCTAGCAGAGTCACATAGAAACACAAGTATTGCTCTACTACTAGTGAGCCTAGTTAGTAACCTGACGAAGTTACTTGCATCACATTTCTTCTTAGGAAGCCTTTCTCTTCTTTCACTTTATTCATTTTTTTTCAAAATTTTCATTTTTTTCATTTTTCAAAGAACTATACATAGGCATTTATTTATTTCAGAGGCAGAAGAGGGATCCCGACTTATTGAGAGTAGAAGAGGTTGTTCCTTTAGAGAATTGTGTTATATATACCTCTGGCATAGTTGTTAAGGTTTTCTGTTAGGCCCCTATACTACTAGCGTAACCCCTTATTATTATTAGTAAAACCCCCTTATTATATTGATGTACCCATGTAGTGCCCATATTGCTACTATTGTGCCCCATAGAAGCCCACTATTGTTATTATTGTGCCCTTACATTATTATTGTTATGTAGGCTCTGGTTATATAATGACCCCTTAGACTCATATATATAGAAAGGAGGTCTTTTCATTTGTATCATCCAAGAATTGTCCATTTATGTAATGTAAACGAGGTTGCCCCCTCAAGAGGCTAAATTCTAAGGCGTTGATCTATCTTTTCTATCTTTTCTTGAGCTGGTTTCATAACATTTGGTATCAGAGCCTTGGATTCTAGGGTTTCGCTGCTCCAAACAGGTCATTGTGGCATTTTCGCTATAACTTTTTTTCTGCGATGTTTCAGAAGTTGTAAAAAAAACACATTTGTGAAGACATCATGCTAAATCTTGGATCCAAATTTCAGAGCTTTTTGCGCTATATTTGCGGAGATATGATCTGAGGAAGTTGGTATTTTTGTAGACTCTTGAATTACATTCCAAACAGGTGACCTGGGGAAAATCATCATAACTTTTTCGTTCAGCATTAGATTGAAATTTCTTAAGAAGGTACAGAAATAGGACGGACTGTAGTTTTTTATATATATTTTTCAGAGCTAAAGGTCGAAACAGTGACTCGTGGCACGTCGTACAAGTTCGCTCTACGGAACTAGTCTATAATCAAGTCACTGTGGGAGAGTTCGCATAACTCTTCCTTGGAGAATCCAATTTGGATGAGACTGGTGGCATTGGAAAGAGGATAGAGAGGGCTACCACAGGTCGTAATTTTAGAACTGGATGTTCTGAAAGTATAGAGTTACAGTCATTTCAAGATGGAGCTCCTAAAATCAAGAAAAAGAAAGATGAGGAAGTTTGATGGGAAGGATCCGGTAAATTGGATACTTCAGATGGATCAATATTTTGATCTAATGGTGTACCACTGTTACAAAAGGTATGTATTGCATCTTTATATTTAGAACCGAATCAATTTTTATGGTATAAAGGGCTTTGTTCTCGTAAACAACTTGTTACGTGGTCAATTCTCACAGAGGAAATGATAGCACATTATGAGGATACAAAGAGCAACACCTTCTTTAGAGCAACACCACAACAATTGGAAAGAGTAAAAGGGCTTTGTGACATACTAGAAAGTAAAATTATGGCAACAATGAATTCTACCCCTCATAACTATGAAGATGGAAGTGTTGTTTCTCCTAGCCTTCCACAACCTACAAGGGTTACACCACAACAATTGGAAGAAAAAAGAGAAAAAGGGCTTTGTTACAATTGTGATAGCAAATGCACTAAAGGTGATAAGTGTGTTGAGAAGAAATTATTTTACATAGAGTATGAAGAGGAGGAAGAAAAGGATCAGGAAACATCAAAAGAAGAGGATATACGCCAGGATCCAACCCCAGAGATAAAAGAAATGAATCAGACCATATCTTGTAAAGCATTGGCAGGAATTACCACTCCTCAAACTATCGAGATAGAAGGACATATCAAGAAGAAAAATGTTCAAGAAGTGAAAGATCACATCGAGCATCAAGAAATGAATCCGACCATATCTTGTAAAGGATTGCAAGAAATTATCACTCCTCAAACTCTAAAGATAGAAGGACATATCAAGAAGAAAAAGGTTCAAGTGGTGAAAGATCACATCGTGCATCAACAACAAGTTCTCCAACTTTTAAAGGATAATGCAACTTTGGTGCAAAATCGAATGAAACAACAGGTAGATCAACATCGTAGTGAAAAATGTTTTGATGTAGGTGATTGGGTATTTTTACTGCTACATCTCAAGCAAGCTATTTGTGAGAAGGAAATGTTGGCAACACTACATGCACTTAAAAAATGGTGACCTTACCGAATGGGAAGACAGTTCATGGTAAAAATGGATCGTGATAGTCTTAAATACTTTTTAGAACAACTATTTTCTTTAGAAGAACAGAAAATTTTTGTCACAATTATGTTGGGTTATGACTTTGACATCATCTATAGAAAATGGAAGCAAAATTTTGTTGCGGATGCACTCTCAAGAAAGGATGAGGATGTTGAAGCATTGTTTTATGCTACTTTTATTGTCCAACTAGATTGGATAAACGAAGCAAGGGATGAATCAAAGAAGGATGAAGAAGTATGGCCACTTATTCAAAAGTTACAAAAGATCCCAATTCAAAAAATATTGCCAGAAATTGAAGAGGAAGGAAAAATCATATTGGAACCTAGAGCAGTCACAGAAACAAGAACCTAACAGCTATGAAATCAATCAATTTCAGAGTATTCTCCATTAAGTCGGAAGAACATACCACTAAAAAGATCCACATCGCGAGCGACAAGGAAGTTATATACAGAAGCATCTCAAGAAACCTACTCAAGCGTTGGAGGACAACACTTTTTGAATTGAGAGGGCATGTTATGCCCCTATACTACTAGTGTAACCCCTTATTATATTTTGATGTACCCATGTTAGTTGCCCATAGTTTATTACTATTGTGCCCCATAGAAGCCCACTATTGTTATTTGATTGTGCCCTACATATTATTTCTTATGTAGGCTCTGATATATTACATGGACCCTCTTAGCACTCATATTATATAGAAAGGAGGGTCTTTTCATTTGTATCATCCAAGAATTGTTCATTTATGTAATGTAAAGAAGGTTTCCCCCTCGAAGAGGCTGAATTCTAAGGCATTGATCTATCTTTTCTATCTTTTCTTGAGCTGGTTTCATAACAGTATGCTATGGGAGTTGTCTTGATGAAGGAGGAAGACCTGTTTTCTACCATTTTGAAGTATTTCATGGGGAAGTGCTTAACTACCTCACCTATGATAAGGAGCTCTATGCCATGGTGCAAGTTATGAATAAGTGGAAGAACAATATTATGGGAAGGGATATATTAATCCGCACGTATCACCAATCATTACACTACTTGGAAGCCCATAGTAAGCTACAACATTCTAGGCATTACAAGTGGATGCAGATTTTATAAAAAAATCTTTTGGTCATCAAGTATAAGAAAGGAATGACAAAAACGTTGGTCAATATGTTTTCAAGGCTACCCACATCAAATATTACAGCTTTGGGGACTCTTCTACACATGCATCCATTCACCCATAATGCTTACAGAGAGGTGTATTTAGAATATCAAAACTTCAAGGAGGTGTATCAACATTTGTAGAGTCAGACTCATGTGCATGATGGTGACAACACCATTGAATACCATCTCTAGGATGGGTTACTCTACAGGATGGAGCTATGTGTTCCTAATGGTGATCATTTTCAACTGATTAGAGAGGCTTACACCTCTAAAGTTACATGGCACTTTGGTGTAGGGAAAACCATGGCTAACTTGCAAAGGTATGTGTATTGACCCAAGATGCAAGAGAAGGTAGCTAGGTTCATAAGAGGATGCATTCGTTGTTGTACCACTAAGATTAGAAATAGGAAATATAGTTTGTGTCATCCCTTATTAGTACCTACTCATCCTTGGGAAAGAATTTCCCTGGACTTTGTAAGAGGTTTACTGACAACCAGGAAGGGACCTAACCACTTGTTCATGGTACTTGACAAGTTCAGAAACAAGTGTGCTTTGTTGCACTGTAAAAAGACCATAAGTGTACAATAAGAAGCGAACATTTTCCTTGGACAAGTCTAGGTGCAGTTTGGTACATGAAGGAGCATCATTTTACAGAGGGACACAAGATTTCTTAGTGCATTTTGGACTACATTGTGGGAGAATATGGACACAAAGTTGAAGATATCTGCAACATTCCATCGACAAACAAATGGGAAGAAAAAGTTATTTAATGAGGCTTTGGTTAAGCCTCTAAGGGGATACAACAAGAAGCATCTGAAGGCCTGAGATGAAAATCTGGTACATATACAACATTCTTACAAAATAGAAGTCCACACTTATACAGGAAAGTCCTCATTTAAGACTTGGTTTGGATATTTGCGACCCTCACATTTGGATATTGCATATGGGCAGTAAGCAGGATTGAGGGAAGATCTTATAGGATATGCTTTGAGGTTTGAAAAATTTACAGAGAAGATTAGCCAAATCCATGTGCAGGTACAAGAAACATAAAATATGCAAGAGAAGTATAAGGCTAGGCATGACCAACATAGAACATTGAAATCATTCAAGGTGGAAGACAAAGTATGGCTAGAGTTGAACAAGGAAAGGTTGCAGGGGCCTGGTAAGCAAAATAAGGCTCTAAGGTGTGGTCCCTTTGTGATACTAGAAAAGGTGGGTGATAATTCCTATGGACTCAATTTACCACCATATATGCACATTTACTCAGTTTTGAATGTATATAATTTGAAACGCTATGAGCCTTCCATGCTAGATCAAGAAGAGGATTTAGCACCAGACTCTTAGGGCAAGTTGAAAAATGATACAGTTTTGTAGAAGAGATCTAGAACTACAAGACATGGGCAGCATGTCCTTTGGTAGATTGGGTTGGAGGGACAACATCCAGACAAATATAAATGGTAGACTAGAGAGAATGTGGAGGATAAAATTTTGTCACGTCATTTAATAAGACTTTTTGGGACCAAAATCCACCCAAAAAGGGGAGGTGTGTGTAACGAACCTCGTACACCTCCTATTCTAGAAAAATTTCTTCTTTTATACCTAAGATTTGGCTCTTACCAAAAGTACATGGAGTCCAAAAATGTATAATGTTTACATAGACTTGTCCATCTAGAAGACATTAAGTCAGCCATATTTTTTCATACTTTATGAATGGAAGTGAGGATTCAATATTAGCATACAGTTAGCAACACTTTTGGACAACCTCACACAGGTTGTAAGGAACCTTGATTTGAACCTAAGGGTTTTGAAGAAAGTATAACTAGGTTCATTCTTCATAATTACATGATCTTTTTATTTGATGTAATAAAAGAGAATAAATTATTTTTGTAATCTTGCTGCATGGGTTTCATTAGAAAGAAGTGTCACTAGCTAAAAGACTTCTTCTTGATGTCTTTAGGATTTCTTTAAATGTCAAAGAATCATGTCATGTGTATAAAAACTCTATATGAGTTCATATGTACAAATATTTGAAGTGTCTAACAAACCTCCAAGACCAAGATCAATGCCTCAAGAACAAGCACAAGATGTCTCTAAGAGAAAACAATAAAAGGAAGTTCATGTTGGCTCAAAATATGAAATAAATAAATAAAAGTGATGTCGGCATGGGAGAAAAGACACATCGGTTCACAATATATGTCGGCTTGAATATATGCACCCAACCTCAATAAATACCTTGTTGGGTATCTGCAAAAGTAGAAGACAAAACTCACATGAGATGGAGCTACGATCATAAGGAGATGTAGCCACAGTGGAGCCACTGTAGAATAAGGTAGCTACATTCATAGCCACAGTGGAGCCATAATAGAGTAAGGTTGCCATAATCATAACCATAGTGGAGTCGTAGTAAATTAATGTAGCTGCCTTCAAGTGAGATATCCGCGTTCAAGGCATAAAATGGAGATCTGTAGAAGGGTATTGACTGCACTGATGTCTTGCGTTTAGGTGCAGCCATGGCCATGTGTAAGTATGTAGCAACAGGTTCACATTCTTGGCATATCTATCTCAATATAACAACGATCTAATAGTAATCATGACATACGTTGATCATGGTGAAGACTAGACAATGAACAACAAACTATGTATATGTATATGTATTATAACCTTGCCATAACTCTAAATGTGTAATCAGTCTCAGAGATGTACAAGAGATCCTTGGCATATCTATGAATGTAGACAGATAGTTTCAAAGGGTATCATTCGGATCTAGTATGATGCAATCTTGATGTACTTCTAGGAATAGTAACAACCTTAGCCTTGATACAATACATGGTCTCACTCTATAGTAAGGCACAGGCACAGGCACAAGAAGAATCTTGGAGTTTAAGATCATCATCTCAATGAAGGTTACTTCAATGGTAATCTATGAAACAATTATGGTGCAGTGAAGAACTAGTAAGGGTATCAATATTGCAGTAGTGATAAAGTTAATAATGTATTTGAAGTGAAAAGGATCACAATGGTGATGACCTCTGTGGTGCAGCAAAGATAATGATCTCATTAGTGACATGAAGAGGATTGATGGCTTGGGCTTGGATAGGCGAATTGTGTCAAGGGTCATGGTCTTGGGATTCGTCAATGGAATCTCTATAAGAAGAAATTACACATGGATATTCCTCTTCAAGAGGGAGTGGTTTTGGCCCTCGCAGAAAGACAGTCACTTGGGTTCTTGTCTCTTTTGTTTTGATAGCAATTTGATGAAGCTAACTCGCATATGTTAATAATGAAGTAACATCAATCTAAGATAAAAATGCATACAAATTTCACAAATTGTTATCATGAATAAGAAGAATCAACCTAACTATGCATGCCCTATATTATTCAACAAAGGTAACCAGTATGGCCACGTGGCTAGGAGTCTTCTTCATAATCCTACATGCATAGTCCCTTCTATGTAACATGCAAGAGTGACTAGACTAGCCTCATAGGATAGCTTTCTCTTGACATGCATGGCTTAGAAAACACTGAAACTTGGATTATACATTTAGGAGCATTGTCCCCTACCTAGTTTTCATGTACCAACATCTTATGCCATTAGTTATTTCACCGCTTAATCTATATATGGCCATCCCATAGAGTTAATTAACAACACTAATAAAATCATAGACACAAACACCCTACCATTATCATACTCAACAATTGTTGTCATATTTCTTATATACAATGGTCATATGTAATTTCTAGCATAAGTAAAAATGACTCTAGAGCCCAAATAATACAATTATCTGCTAAGTCCCCAATTTGGAAACAAATAAAATCACATACATTTATCTAAAACTCAACTCCTAAAAACATAAGAACATATAATCCATTAGTTATCACAATTAACTCATTTGATTATTCTGATGCTTACAGATAATGCCACAAATACAAATCTGAGCTAACACTTTAACGACAAAAAAATGCCAAGAGTACCATACACTATTTTCCATACAAGTAATAATTGACTAGAATGGTGGAAAAAATCCATAATTCTACTCATGTATAAGCATTCCATACAATTCATTTGTTCCTTCTCTTAGACTATAGAAACTATCATAAAGTGGGGGAGAAAAACACATACAAACATTCCATGCATCATGGAGCCAACTGAAACATCACCTGGAGAGCAAAGGACCACCACCCAACCATGAATTACCTCTGATTGACCCCGAACTGAGGTTCTTGCCAACGATCAACTATCCTCAATTGATCAATGTACTGGGTATTTAATACCCTCTTTCATGATTTAGTTTCCATTAGCAGCATCCCACTTTTATGGATTTATCCATTTTCCTAGGTCTTTTTCAGAAAATCCCATCTTTAGCTCCCATGAGGCTTTTCCTCATAAAATCTTGCCTTTATCTCCTTCAAATCTTTTATGTTGGATGGATATTTATCTCCCATCAATACAAGCTTATCTAGAATCACATCTAGAAGTTTCATCATGAAAGATTCATCTCTATCCCATTCCTCAATGGTATTTGGTAAGAATATCATCTCTCTTGGTGCTCCACCCTATAAGTGATTTATTTTATTAATTTATTTAATAATATATTTTCTTTTCATATTATATATCATACCTAGCTTTCATTGACTTAGGTTTAAAATAGTTTGACCCACAAAGGATGGTATCACACTTACCTTTCGTTAGCTTAGGTTTAAAATAGTTTAAGACATAAGGGAAGGGTGTTACAGACTGCCCCCCTTAAAATTCACACCATCCTCAGTGTATCACTGCATCATGTCCTTGTTCACAGGTAGCTGGTTTCTAAATCCACATCTCTCATGGCTCTGCCATTTGATGCAAATCTTCCGATGTACATCGGTTACAAGGAGTGCTCTAGCATATCTCCTTCCATAGATACCTATAACATTGTTTTCAAACCACCTGTGAGAATTTATAGATATACAAATTTAACTATGATAAATATCATGATCTGTTACTCAATATTACTAAAGAATTAATTGCTCAATTTTCATTTTATCTTAAGAATGTAGGTTCTCTTCTCGTATTCTTCCAAGCCTTGTGTTCTTGTCGAACACCTACTTCTTGTAGTTTCTTTTCCTTCTTCTATGTAACCTCCAGGTCCATTTCCTGCCAGACATCTACCCAATGTCTTGATGCATACCTGCACACAAGGTATATTATACACACTGATATGCATATCCTATTTCAATCATGTAACACATGTAATGATATGGGTACCGTATGTATTGTTGTACAAGTATCATATGTTGCAGCTCATCATACCATCTTCATGGTATCACCTACATGACATAAACTTTATCCACATTTTTTTCCACAATGTTAGTATCATACCAAACATTCCCTTATCTTTTTCTACTAAATAAAATAAATGGGCTCAGTTACAAGGAATTTTTATGAGCATGGTTCCTCGTAATCAAATAAATCTTTATGTCAAGTGCAGATCATTTTCATATTTCATTTGGTTGTAGCACAATATCAGTAGCATAGTATTTTATTCATGCATATTTCATCTGGATGATACCTTCTGCTTAATTTTCCAAAGGAGACTATTAACTCATAGATTTTCTGAAGTTTAATAGCCACCAGATCAATACTTTATTTCTAAATTATTAATCTCGTGTGATTTACTATTGACCTATTTATGCCTCAATAACTTGTTACCAATGCATAATTAAGTGTAGATATAATCTTATTTTCCCTTCATGAGTTATACCTGAAAGTTTTCCTACTTTCAATCCTACACCCTTCTAGTTGTGGGTACTTACAATCTTAGGGTACTTACATGTTAGCTCCTCCTCTTTAACATTACATCACCATTAACTAAAAGAACAGTTACCCATTTTATGAATTTTTATATGGATTATGCGAATTTTTTTTATGTTGTCTAGACACATTACCCATGCAATCCAACAAGAGAACCTCTCAAAATTTCTTGGTACAAAAACATGCATCTCAACTGGTATGATATCAATCTATTTAATTAGATTGTTGGATATCATTTAATTGATTGAGTGGTCCTTACAATTTGTGCTTCTTACTAATTACCATAGTTTGTACTCAAGGATACTTATAGGTCCCACTATGCATATCCATTGAAAGATGCATATGTCATCGTATATAATAATCTGTTAAAGTTAGGTTCCCCTTAATCACACTTTCTTCCAACCAAAGAACAAATCACATTGTATGTAGATGCATTAATCAAAGGATTAAATTTAAAGACAATTTGTACAGTTATATAGCCTTGTACTATAACATGTTCTCGCCATCATAACACTATTTCCTGAAAACCTTTACCATGGTATAATAGTATCATAGCAATTATACCATTTATAATTTGTTTTTATAACATGATGACCATAGTTTAATCTTTGACCAAAATCAATTACTACATATTCTCTAATAAGCATGGTAATTTCTTTTTTTGTTTTGTCATAGTCTAGTTTTATGAGAAAGTGTGATTTTTCCACTCATGCAAGCAATGTATGTAAGTGTGCCACTCAAGTAATCATATCTTGCCCCCCATATGCATTACCTGTAATTGATTTTAAATAAAATCTAACAACATTAATTTTAAGTCATTTTCTCACTAAGGCACATGTCATGCTATAACAACTTAGTTATTAGATTTTCCATGATAGTAAGGACAAATATCCTTTAGTTTCCTTATCCATCTTGACTCTTAAACATAACCATAATTTATTCATGCATAATTTTCCTATTTATCCTTGGCACATAACATCCCATGCATGTATGCTAACAAAAATATATAGCTTCAGTCTAGTTCAACTAACTCAAATCTCATACATGGAGGAAAAAAACCAAATTTTTACATGTTATGCAGATTTGTAAGAATCGTTATCAGTACAACCTTGATTCTACAAATCAAAAACTATCAATCCTTGCACAACACCACTATGCCCAACATCTAAGTAACAAACAAATACAACAATAACTCCACACTATTTTAGCAACATAATCATTAGGTCAATCACCATGCTCTTTCCTTCTGCAGAACATACTCCCCCTTATTAGGCATTGGGGTAACCAACATCTTTATGCTCGTTGTAGAATGATTTTTAATTTCTTTCAACATGTGAGAGACCATAAAGTTGACTAAATAATACAAGAATTCATCATGAATTGAAAGAAAATACCAGTAACCCATATATATCTAAACTTATACTCAAGACTCTTTCTTATATGGATGCATGACACCAAGACCATTCTATCATCAACCAAATGATACATACAATATTTTTACCATAGTATGCTTGAGTGGTCATTCAGATAAACATGTTTTCAAGAGTATCATGCATAATATCCATGCATAGTAATGAGTCATATGAATCTTCCATGTAAGAACATGTGTGCATGGTAAGAACGTACAAAACAATCTCTGACAATGCATGGGTGTATGTATCATTCCACAACAATAAAACCATGATACAACCATGGAATTCCTCCATTATGTAATCCTCCTTTCAAGTATGAGGTGAGATTTCATTTAACCATGCATCTACACAACAATTGTAGCATTCATAATTTTCTTTTATTCACCAATCCCAATTTCAATTTTTACCTATTGGAATAATCAATTCCAATATAGTTTTCCACACGGCTCATCAAAACCCTTCTAATTCCTCCTCACCATTCTCTTAGAACCATCATACCAATTTTTCCCAAATTTTCCTTTTATGTATATCTAATTACTATACTACATATATATGTGTTTTACCTTCACTTCCAAAACAATAATCTCCAAATGACGAAGCTTAACTACTTTGGAGAATTTCATGAAAAAATCAACCCTACAAAATAAACTAGAATTGCAGGTAGAAAATTGATTCTCTACATATAAACAAAAATCATTATATATGAAGATTTGACTCTTCTACGCAACTCCAAATGAGAAATTATTTTCTTAAGCTCATGCAAGCTACTCTTTCCCATGTAGGATTTCCAGGTCTTTCCAAAGAGGTTTCAATCTATGTTGCAAGTACCTCAACAATTGTGATATACCATCAACCAAAAATGAGACTATTCAACAATGATTATACAATTGTATAATTAACAAGACTATGAACATAATTTTGTTACAACATAAGAAGATATTTATAAAGAAACGTAGAGAATGAGGAATTGATTTTTTGTTTATCACCGATAACAGAATCTCATTAAAATCTATATGATCTGGTGTTAAACTTCATCATTGCCCTATAAAGCATATTTTTTATAATCCACAGTAGGTCTTTATAAGTTTAATGTGTACATGATTTATGGTAGACTGAACAAAAAATTCTTCTGTCCCCCAATATCAAAAAAAAAAAAAGAAAACATGTGTAAGAAAACAAGAACACGTTTCAATGCCGACATGATGGAATGTTTTCCAGCAGAGGGGTCAAACCAAATGAGAGTGTGGAATATCAGTCACAGATCACCCATAACACAAGGCGTTAGGCCAAATCGAATACAACGATCCACACGGTTCCCAACTTCCTGTATTGGATTGAAAACAACTACATCAAGATCTCAACACCATATCAAGGTCATTAATTCCAAAATTAATTCAATAATTACTCCATGATTATCATAGCTTCATATATAATCAAAAGAAAATGGATGTTTTTAAATAATCTAGAGAATGGTGCCTTAGTAATTGGTCATACTTTCGATTGGTTTACGCAACTTTTACTGATATAATCTATATATATTCATGGCACTACTATGTTGCGATGTTCTTTTAGAAAATATCTTCACGCCAAATTGACATTATTAAATATACTAAACATGATAATTCAAACAATATTGTAACCATTGATCAGCAGTAATTGGAAGAAAAAATTGTAGATAAGGTTACAAATTTAAGTTTCAAATTTCTGCAGAAAAAACTTCTCCTCTCCCTAATTCAATTTCAAAAGATAAAGATTGAATTGATAAAGACTCGGCAATAGTGTTACAACAAAATCCTCTGCCTGATTACCTCTTTCGCCTCCCAAATTCCATTGGAGGCTTAAACATCCTCGAGCTTCTGGACCAAAGCATTTGAAATCTGAACGAGCCTTTCCTTAGGCTTCTAGGATCTTCCATGGGGGCTAGAGCCGACCGTTTGGCAATTATACACCTCATCCCTCCTTCACCGTAGCTCACATGACCTTATCCATAGCTCAATATGGAATCAAATCCACTAATTCAACCTAATCGACAAACCCTCAAAGTCTAGAGCCTGATTCCCGGCTATTTACTCTAAGGTAGCTCACGCAAATCTTTCACGGGAATCTCTGACTTAATTTGTAAAAAATTCATAACAGAAGACAATCCACTCACTATCGTGAACCCTAATCCACAATACCTCCATCTCATTTTCAAAACAGAATCACGTGAATTTATCCAGGACACCACTATTCAAAGGAACATGAAAGGGGGACTCATGAAACGATGGTCTGTCTCTTCCACATCACACATACACTGATATTCATTCTCTTTCAATACTAATACATTCTAAACTCATGCTATCTACTGAACATGATGATAGAGACCAAACGTGCGTATCATTTATGGGTAACCTTTCTGACTCACAGGGCAGAGTGTTTGGTGAAAAAAAATGGGTCTAAACATTATCCTTAGGATTTTTATCCTTTTTCCCACAGGTTTTATTGTTTGTATGAGATTGAGTGTCATAACAAAACGGAACAGTTGTATCCTAGTTTCTCCTCAATCCCTCCTGAAAAACTTATCGTTTATATTGTTAACTATCATGCAGACATGAAATCATTATAAAAGAAACATTAGTCTAGAAGGGAAAGCTTTTTTTAGCGATGTTTCTACAATAGTCGAAGGAAAACTTTGAAAGTGTGGAAATTACAAGAATCATCATTGATTTTAGTATCATTTCCTTGATTCAATATTTTCCATGGCTAAACAAACAACCCCTCGCCCATCCAGTTCTCTGCATTGGATTGGATTTTTAACACCAATGATTGTTGATAACTATAGGAATCCATGGACTCCGTGTGATAGTCTACCTTTTATGCAAAAGCGTAGGGGGAAATCGATATGATTAGAAGGAATAATGTGGAGAGAAAAACATTAGTTGTATTGCGTTATCAAAACTTAAAACGCTACATGTACGTAAGTGGCACACAGTAATTAATTCTCTTATTCCCTTGGTGTTTCAAGTCATTGCTCTCTCAATGTGCATGTGTTGTAATTGATCTCGTTTGTATTTGATCTTGGTTGATATCAAATATGGAGTTTCCGCCTTCGAATTTAAAAAGGTGTGGCTCTATTCATATGGATGCACTGGTAGGAAGACCTTGTTGTTAGAAAACCTGCATAGATGAATCTAACTAGTAAAGGTTGAACACACAGCTTTGCAGAGCAAAAACATTAAAAGAAAATTGAAAGAAGAAAAGAATGATTCATTAGAAAATATGTTACAATGCTCATTATATAGCATTACTGGGTGAAGATCCCAAGTTAATGAACTATAGTGGGTGAAGATCCCAAGGTAATGAACTATAGTGGTGATCAATGAGAAGACTCAACACCTACAACAAGTTCCGGAGATAACTAGTCAGTTGTGGAGTTAAAAAAGGAGCAAATCAAGGAGTAAATCATGCAAAAGGAATCTTGCATGCAATCCCATGCTCTAACTAAGAGTATGCATGCAGTTGCATGTTGTTGCATGCTCTAACTAAGAGTCTGCATGCAGTTGCATGTAGTCCGCATGCTGTTGCATGCTCTAACTAAGAGTATGCATGCAGTTGCATGTAGTCGCATGCTCTAACTAAGAGTATGCATGCAGTTGCATGTAGTTGCATGCTCTAACTAAGAGTCTACATGCAGTTGCATGCTCTAACTGAGAGTCTGCATGTAGGTGTAGTAGTTCCAACAGAAGGCTTGTCGGCTTCTTGGACCCTCTTAAGCTCTTCAACTTCCTACATGCTACTGCGTACAACTCTTCCAAAGATGACATTGTTTCCATATTTGGAAGCACTTCAAGCTCAAAGCAACCACTAACGTCTAACTTTCGAAGCCTTGTCAGCTTCTCTGACCCCGGTAAGATCTTCAACCGCATACATCCTACTGCGCGCAACTCTTCCAAAAATGCCAATGTTTGCATACCTGACAGCTGTTCTAATCTATAGCACCGACTAACATCTAATAGACGAAGCTTTCTCAGCTGGGCCAACCCCGGTATGCTCTTCAACTGCATACGTCCATGCACTAGCAACTCCTCCAAATATACAGGCAACTGCAAAAGAGCATGCTAAATTTTTACGTGTTTCAATTAAAAGAAAGATATTTATATATTAATCTATCATGATTCTCATCTACAAATCTTTTCTGGTGATAATAGCCACTAAACACAAGTTTACACAACAAATCTCAATGTACCTGTGATTCGTCTTGCCACAATGTTTCTAATTTGTCCCCAGATACATTAAGAACCCTTAAGTTCTTCATTGGAACCCAGGTAGGGAGGCAAGAGTATGGACAATCTTTCCAGCGGAGCCATGTGAGATTTGGTGACTTTACCCTCTTCAAAATGCGTTCCAATAGAGAACCTTCAGTGTCAACCAGTTGTAACCTCCTCATCTGAATATCCTCAAATTCTTCATTGTGAAGATAATCCCTTTCAACCATTCTAATTCCCCGCACGATTATTTCCTGTCCATTATCAAAAAATTGATATTTATTAAATGTTTATTCTTGCAAAATAATGAAGAACTACAAAATTGAACCCTGACCTCTACTGAATAAAATATAAAGGACTAAATGAGATTGACTACGCACAGATGATTGCTGCAACAAATTATCAACGGCACTCTGGTCCCAACGCCAGAGACGACAAGGCAACGAAGACCAGGCAATATGTCTTCCCAAATCTCTCAGGTGGTCATGCATATGTATCTTCAGGTTATGCAGATATACAAAGGCCTCCTTATTCGCCTCCTTACTTCCACTACTTCGATCAGACATTTGTTTTCTAGATTCCGCAACCCCAAGCAGCCATCCCAATCTGACACACGTTCCATATTGTGATGGCCGTATCCCTATTTTCTCCATTGAAAAAGCAAGCTACGTCTAAAAAGATTTGTTTTTCCACTTCATCCAAGGCATCGTAACTAATGCGAAGCCTTTCTTCTATATTTTTGGGAAGTATATTTTCAAGTATCTTCAATCGCATTTCCCAATAAGACCTCTCGCTCTTTCCAGCCAGAAGCGCCCCGAATACTTTTAGAGATAACGGCAACCCATAACAGGCATTTACGAACTTGACCGCCAAATCTTCAAACTGTGGGTGTGGATAGGGCTGGCCCAAGGCATGACAGCAGAAGAGCTCTAGAGAGTGTTGTTTATTAAGCCTCTTTTGCTTATAAATTGACGATTCTTCTATTCCTGATCCTGTGAGAACATCCGTATCTCGAGTTGTAATCATTATTAAGCTATTTGGGTGGATACGAGTTCGATCTGGCACAAGTGCATCAACCTGATCCACGGTATCTACATCATCTAAAACTAATAAAATCTGGTGAAAGCGGAGATGCATTTTAAGCATTTCTATGCCTACATCCTTATTATCTACTTGCAGACCTGAACCAATCAAGCTACTAAGAAGTTTGTTCTGCAACATCGTTAAAGAACCTTTCCCTACATTTTCTCTTACATCATCTAAAAAGCAAGATCTGGTGTAATGTGAACTCTTCCCATTGAAGAGTTCTTTGGCCAGGGTTGTCTTTCCAACACCACCCAAACCAACAATCCCTACTACCTGAGGTTTACCATCTTGATGCAGAGATAACACTTTATTTTCAAAATCTCTCACCTTTACATCCAAACCTGTTGGATACTTGGCTACATTCAATGGTGGTCTCTTAACATTTCTCATCACGCACTTAACCACCTCTTCGAGCAAGGTCCCCTCGTCACTGGTTATTCACAAGAAAATAGAAATAACTAATGAGAAACACATGTGAAATTGTTAAATCAGAGCATACATCACAGCAGATTTTTACTCAGAGACTTAGGTGGCAATAGCAGAGAACAGGGTTAAACAAATGGAAAAACATCAAGATTACTCAGTCAGAAACAGCGGAATAGATAGAACAATCACTAGAGAGCAGAAATCACTTAGCATTACATAACAGGCTTGAAATCACTTAGCATTACATAACAGGCTTGGACCTTGGCTGGCTTGCTTGCTTTGGCCACAGAAATTACAAATTTACAGAGGCAGAAGAAGGATTTAATATACTGTATGTGATTCAGATGGAGATCTAGAATGATCTAAAAACTAATGACAGTGTTAAGATCTAGAAAGATCTAGAAACTAATAGTAGTGTGGAGATCTAATAGTGTGGAGATCTAATGGTATAGATATCTAGAAAAATAAGATCTAAAATCCTGGGTGAATTTCACTTCACACTTAACATAACACAGATATATGTACAACTTAAGCTAATACCAATTTACGGAGAGGGATATCTGGATGCTTACCTGTTAAACGACGCTAGCTCGAAACCGCTTATTTCAGAAACAGTTGAAAGAGCTTTTCTCCACTGTTCAATAGTGGCTGAGTCGTGTCTCGGCTTCTTTCCACTAGATTGAGGATCATCAGTCGTCTTCTCTTCAAGTTTCTGCAGGTCTCGAGCATACACTCCATCTTTGCCCTTCGTCCAACGAAGTTCACTAGGCTTCACGTGGTAGAACACTGGAATTATTGTACCCTGTGACTCCAACATCGTTAAGAGTTCATTTAGACACCACGTTGATTCAGCATATCTGGCAGAAAATATGGCCACGTGCACAGAGGCTGTTCGAATAGCCCCTTCTATTTGAGAGTTAAAATACTCTCCTTGCTGCAATTCCTCTCGATCCAGAAAGACCTTCAATCCGAATGAATTAAGCCGATGGTACAGGTGACTGGCGAAGGTGTTTTTGACATCGGGACCCCTGTGATTTATAAAGATATCAAAGGGGGAATTGCCGGTGCTGTTAGGATTAACGGAGGTGGAGGTGGATGCAGCGGTGGAGGAGGATGCAGCCATTTCCAATTTGGAAAATAGACACAGAAATGGGAGAGATGTGAAGGATGGCGATGAGTAAGACTCAGTCTGAGACTGAAAGGAAGCCGAAGAGCTTGGAGTTTCTTAGGGCACGGAGAAATGGTGAAGAATTGCAATAGGAAACACGGTTTATGCAGAAATAGGTATATAGCAATACACTCCAGACCCTTCACTCCTCGCTTTTGCTAGTCTGAACGCGCGTTTTCCGAGTGGCCAAGAGCATCTTAGGTCAAAAAGAAATAGACCGACTAACAGCTTCGGATGCACAAGCGTTTAGGGGATTCGGCTATTCTTATTTCCAACTCCATTGCAATATAAATGCAGTCTGACATGCCAGGGGATTAGGGTTGTTTTGCATTTATATTTCTGTCAAAATTGATTTGACAAGTTAGTAGCAAGGCAACCCTATTCCCCTTGCATGTCAGAAGTATTTATATTCCAATGAAGTTGGAAATAAAATTTACCATCAGTAACCAGGTGAACAGCGGGCCCCCTTAAAAAATAAAAAATTTGAAGGACACCATGTAAACAGAGCAGTAAAACATTGAAAGGACAGCACTCAAAATAGTCACGAATCACGAATCACCACGTTAAAAGTTAAGCCGTGCTGGAAATGACTAAATCAATGGATACCAGCCACACTACCGAAGTTAAATAATGTTTTTTTCCACCTTTAAAATGCCATTCATACCCGGTACTTCAAAATATATTTTCGCCATTCATATCTCGTGCTTTAAAATCGGACTATAAAGTTAGATAATTTGTTTGCTTTAAAAGGTGTATTTTTGGTTAATATGCACAGATCATTTGAATTTAAAAATAAGTAATCCTCTATTTAGTTTTTTTTTTTTAATAATATATTAGAAAAGTATTAGAGGTGTGGGTATTTTGTTTTTTTTTTCAATTGATTGAGCAGCATGAAGAATTCAGGTTTGATCCATCAATGGTACTTACTAGGTTAAAATGTGTGTATGAAGGGATTTAGTTTCTCTAGTTGTTTGTGTAGGAAGGGATTCAGTGTGTAGTGGTTTGTATAGGAAGGGATTTAGTGTGTATAGTGGTTTGTGTAGGAAAGGATTCAGCCTGTAGAGGTTTGTGTAGGAAGGGATTTAGTGTATAGTGTTTTTGGTAAAAATGTGTATTAAGAGATTTAGTGTGTATAGTGTTTTTTCTGTATCATATAGTAAAGGATTTAGTGTGTATGGTGTTTTCTTCATTATATTAGAAAGGTTTTAAGGCATGGCTTACCTAATTCATTTATAGCATCAATAAACTATTAAATATAGTGTGTTTTAAGCTTTGTAAAGATATTGATTTAGAGATTTAGTGTTTACAGTGCTTTATGTATCGTATAATATAGAGATTTAGTGTTTACAGTGCTTTATGTATCGTATAATAAAGGTTTTAGTGTGTATTATGCTTTTTTGTATTATAAAGGTTCTAAAGCATTGTCAACCTAATTCATTCTTATATCAAAAACTATTAATTATATTGTTCTTTGTAAAGATATTGTTTATTAGGTCTATTAGAGGAGATAGGGATTAAGGGTTTTTTTGGCTAGATAGAAAGTTTTACAAGGAAGATTGCTTATTAGATTTATAAGAGAAATTAGAGTTAAGAGCGTTTTAGTTAGGGGAGGAAGTATAGAATTTAAGCACTTTTTAACACATTTAAGGTAATTTATAGAATACTTGTAGTTGTGATACAATATGTTAATGTTTTGGTTAGAGGAGGAAGTGTTATAAGAAATATTATTTATCAAGCTTATAAGGGAAATTAAGGATAAAGGTGGTTTGGTTAGAGAAAGAAAGCAACAACTTTGAACATTTCCTAACACATTTAGGGTTATTTATAAAATATTCATGATTGTGGTTTAATATTCTTTAAGACATAAATTCATCATCAATCATTCTAAGTTTATATTTTAATATTTTGTCCCTATACACATTTTCATGTACAATCAATTGCAAATGATTCACAACTTAACATTTATTCTACTAATTTAATATTTTGTCTATACACACATTTTCATGTACAATCAATTACAAATGATTCACAACTTAACATTTATTCTACTAAAGAAATATAAATATATATGCCGAACTCTATCCCTTCCATGTTTCAGAGGTTTTTCTTAGGGATTTGTCAAAATCACAAGTTTGAGTTGTGAACTCTCCACAATTTGAGTGCCCCAAGGGTTTTCAAGGTGTTGAATCTATATATGCAATCAAAACTTGATTTTAAATAACAAGGATCTAGATTTGACCAAAAAAATTACCGTCCCGAAATCACAAGTTTGAGTTGTGAACTCTCCACAATTTGAGTGCCCCAAAGGTTTTCAAGATGTTGAATCTATATATGTAAACAAAACTTGATTTTAAACAACAAGGATCTAGATTTGACCAAAAAAGTTGTTGTTAGATTCTTGTCAAAAACTTCAAAACGTATAATGTTTAGACAATGGCAATATATACCAACCTAGATCCATCTTAACTTTGGATCTCTCCAAGAGTGGAGAGGGATCAAATCTCTTTGCATTTCAAGAAATTTGATCCCTCCTAAGGCTAAGTAAATCTAGAGTTAAGATGAATTTAAAGTGGTTTAAATATTAATTATAAATATAGTATTAATTTTATATATTATTATTATTATTATTTTTAATTTATTTTAATCTTATTTTTATTTTATTTTGAGCTAGTCAAAATATTTAACAATACATTACAATGTTTAAAATTGAAATACAACATCTTTACTATACTGGGTTCTTTCACAATGTTTATGGATAACATAGGCCATAGCTAACTAAAATGACTTTTTCAATAGTTGTTTTTTTTTAGTATTTTTTTTAAACATGTTTTTCTACTAGAAATTTCAATATGTTAAAAATGCATTTTCACCAATATAATATAGTTTTTTCCCAAAAATCTAAATTAATTAAAAATATTGTTTAATATAATTTAAATAACAAATTATTTTATAAAAACATTTTTTAATCTATTACAAAATCCAAATTAAAATAATATATTTTAATTAACACTCATATAACAATATCAAAAATTCATACTCACTTTAAGAACAAAATAATAATCCAATATCCTCATACCGAATGTAAAAATTATTTCAAAAAATTAAACAAACAACCTAAAACAAATATTACATTAATATTATATTTAAATTTACAATAATAATAATAATAAACACTACTCGATTTTTATCTTCTATCAATAACTATTTAAAATCGTGTATTTGTCTAAAGAAAACTACTTTAACTTTTATATTACTTTTAAAAATGCTTTATCAGACAAAACACGATAACGACATATTCCATACACTGCAAAATATATCAACAATCACAAAATATACCTTTAATCACATATAAGATATTTTTTAAAATATATTTAATTTAATTTACTTAGATATTTTTCAAAATGTATTTAACTTAATGTACTTTAAAAAAAATAGTTATCCAATTTAAAATATTTTAAATTAAAATTGTGTACTATAATT
The DNA here is from genome assembly GCA_000404065.3 of Pinus taeda. Taxonomy (NCBI): domain Eukaryota; kingdom Viridiplantae; phylum Streptophyta; class Pinopsida; order Pinales; family Pinaceae; genus Pinus; species Pinus taeda. Next base: position 339,126 of record APFE030885200.1, read on the forward strand.
TAATTAATTAGGGGTGATATGTAAAGAGGATCATTCATGATTTTTAAGTACAAAAGAAGTAAAATTTACTTAGAGTCTAAGAATTACGACTAACAATGAAGCAAAAACATTTCATCGTATGAAGATCATTGTATGTTAAAAGACAGAAGCATCACAATTACAATAATAGTGAGGTACTCTTCCATGACTATTAAAGCCCTCTAAATCCAAATTAGTCCAAGAAACACAAAGCTAGCCAAAGTTATTCAAAGATCCTTCCACATAGCCAAAGACTTTGCAAGAATAGAGTTTTATTAGGTGTGACAATCAAAAAACAAAAAGATGAATATTCAAAGCCAAACACGGTTAGGAATGAAGGCACCTTATACAAGTGAGATGGCACTTTATTTGTTAGAAGTGAGCCTTCATTTTAGTGAGAAGTTGAGACTTGACGTTATTTAGGCCAAAGGAAATTAATGATCTAAGGATCGTCCTTATATCCCTTACTCACAGACCCTAGAATATTATGGCACACTATAACTAAATTCATAGTTGTTGTCCACCCTACAACCTAGTCCCAAGTTATAAGAGGGCTCAAGGGATCCAAGACAGAAATAGATGAAACCAAGGAAGTTTTAAGGATTATGTGTATGAGATGCTAGCAAGGTGAAGATGGTTGGCAAGAGAATTGGTTAAGAAATCATCAAGAGAATAACGGAGCCATGAAAAAAGTCAAGGTCTTTATTCACTTACATTAGCAAACACATTTCAAACTACAAGAATTTTTGTGATCTATTGGCACTAGAGTTGACAAGATATTGGCATATTTGAGTATCCCTCTTAAGAAAGGAGCTCCTTCACCCTCAACTCAAATGGTGATTGGACTCACCCCTATGGTCTCTAAAGAATTCAAAGAAGACATTGAACAAACAACATAACCCTCAAGAAAGGAAATCAAGGTCAAGGGAGCAAGCACAACAATAATGGGTAGAAGCCAATAGAAACTACCCCAAGGGGCATGCTTTAATAATTTCTCAATGTTATTTATTTATGTTTTGTTGATTTTTAGTTCTTTTACAATAATTTGTTGGTAAATATACTTAAGATATACAAAATAGAAGTTTTAGAGTAGGCCAGGCTAAAGTATTTAGAATGAAACAATCTTACTTTTGTGCGAAGTCTATAATGGAAATTTTGACAATTTTGTATTGCAAAGATGTATAATATGACCACAACAGAATTTCTAATGCATTGGAAATGAAAATAAAAGTACACAAAATTAATAGAAAATCACTCAACTTAATTTTTATGTTAATTTTGTTGACCCTCATGTGAAGGCATAAAAGTGGGTGCACACAACCAAAGGTATTGAAGGTGTGCATACCTTGTTTGACATAGAATGTTGTAGTGGGTGCATGGGTTACTTAGGTGAGCACATGAACTATGAGACTTGGCATGCATAATGTTATATGTACCAAATGTTGTAGAGGCTTTTGGGTGTAATCCCAAATCGTGTGAGAGAGCTTCACTTGACCCCAGTCGTCATTGGTGACAGCAGGATGCTAAGGGCACTATCCCTTAAACCTGTGAGAGGAATTATGAACCAAGGGTAGCTTGGTTAGAGGAGTCAAATACAGGGAATAGGTATTTTTTGGCACATATGAGATGATGCACACAATAACCATAATTTTACATATCAAAATAATTTTGATAGATAATAATTCATGTTAAATTTTAAAAAATTGTATTATTTTATAAAATAAATTATCTCATTATTACTTATATTAAGTCACCCAATAATACTTCAATAGTATGAATAAAATTCAACGTATAAACATAAAATCTCATTATTTCATCCATGTTATATTATGTTGTCAAAGTTCCATACTTAATACATTTTTCTTTTGTTAAAAATGCTTTATATTTCTAATGAAGGAAAGTTTATATATATATATAACATCAAGGAACATTTAAAGGATGTAAGTTAATCTTAAAATTTAGAAACATTGAAGAATTTTACTAGTCCCTAATATGCAAATTGTGAAATGTTTGGTGATATTTTTGTAAAAACATTTACGTTTATAACGATTTTATATTAGTTTATAAAAAAAATTGGCGAATTTTAAGGTAAAATAATTTTGTACTATAAAATTTGGGCAAATTATTTTTAGAAAAAAAAAAGTAAATTTGCGAATATCTTTTTTAGAAAAAAGCATGGACAATTAGCCCACCTACGAATATTAGCCCCCAAAATTTTCCCTGTAAAACATGTATTGGTGCACATAATCAAGGGTGTTTTGAGTGTGTCTGTGTGTGCATAACGTCTATTGGTGTACACAATCAAGGGTGTCGTAGATGTGTGAATTGACAAGCAAGGAGTAAAATATACTTAATATTGAAATGTGTATGCAAATTAAGGGACTTGGCACGTGCATATGCATTTCCTACCAAGTCTTGTAGAGGTTTCAAGGCATTTTCTTGAACTTCATAAGGGAAATACCCCATGATCACCATCATCCATGATAACAAAGACCCACAAATGACATTATGTGTTGGGTCTTGTAAGAGGTGTTAATTGTTGACCACATAAGAGGAATTAGGGATTATGGCTGACTCAGTTGAAGAAAAATGTAGATAATGAGAACTTCCTAGTGCACTTGAAGAATACAACAATTATGAATAATTGTGACTTCAACACATTTTCTCTTATCTCTTAGACCATAGGGATTGACCATAAACCATGCCAAGCTTATATCCTAATATTATCCCTTCTTATAGAGATCATACACATCATAATGTACTCTCTATGCAATCTAACCATTATTCTATTAAAAAAAACGAAATGCACGTCACAAAGAGCCTTCACTCTTTTTTTTCCGTAAAGAAAATTCATATTTTCATAAAAGAAATTACATGTTGTGGATGCCCGAAGGCATATGCTGTAAACGTGGCTAATTTTCCACTGCTCAAAACAAGTATATACAATGAAACCCAAAGGGTGTGCTGTGCTGGTGCAAATACTGCAAAGTAAAAGTCCAAAATTTATCCACGCAGGGGTAGACATCCATATTCACTTTCAGTTATATACAGAGCAAAATTTCTATAAAGTGCAAAATCAAAAAGCTGTGAAATTAGAGGTTGTTGCCCCTCTGTGGTCCCTCATCAATATATGGCCTGTGGAAATGCTGATAGATCCCTGCAGGTGTATGTTCGGCAATCATCCACTCTCCTAGAGGATGATGTGTTGCTTCTTTCGATAGCCTGTCAGCAGTTTCATTTCTTTCCCCGAAAGTGAAGTTGCAAGAATACAATAACGATACAATGTATATGAATTCCATGTGTTAAATGTTAATTATATATATAATATATATATTATATATATTATATATATATATATATATATATATATATATATATATTCTAGTGAAAGTAAAGTATTATAATTGACACTTATACATGATCTCCTTTGGATCGTTATATTGTTTTTCATTTGTATTGATGCTTTCAGATTGGAAAAAGTGGAGGAATTAGTTCACGTGACAATTTTTACTAGTGAGACCCAGTTTGGGAAAACATGGTCTGAAACCTTATTGGAGAATTTTGAGGCATCAAACGACGTTTTTGAGGTAAAAATTTTGCCTCTTTAACGCCACACATGTTTTTCCTATTCTACACATAGAAATCTTTCCTATGGCACAAGAATCGCATCAATCAAAGTTTTTATGTGAAAGTTATGCCACTCAACAATTGACCTTCCTATTTTCACCACCATAATTCGAGAGGATGTCACGTCAACCCCTATTATTCATGAAAAATGGGCTAGCCACATGACTATGATGTAGAATACTTTAGAAGAGTTTATATTATAACTCTAGTTAAGAGTTGAGGTAGTCAAACCTAAGTGCTAGTAGACTATCGATTTGTATTATAACTGAGCTACTAGGAGGAAAAGGGATTCCATTTCTTTCGAGTGCATATGTTCCATAGTTGAGAAAAAATAACCAACATGGATAGGAGGTAGAGCACACAGAGAGGATTTTTGTACTATAGCAGCCCATGGGCCACATTGTTGGCTTGTTGGGGCCTAACCCAGGTTTGGAGCTAATTAGCCAAAAAAATCTCATTGCTACTGGCCCTTTTGGCAACAGTTTGCGGAGTGCGGTTGAGGTCTCACTCGAAGTAGTATGGGAAGGTGCTAGAACCAGGTTTCGCACCCTTGAGATGTCTGAGAGGTTTGATTGGTCCCATTGTTTGTCCCTATGCACAGGTTACTCCGCACACTTTCTTGTCCCTTATGCCCTGATACATTGCCTTTGCGCAACCCTAACCAAGGATTGTGGAACTTCCACGCTGCTAGAGCCACACTCTATGCTATTACCCACGATCTTACTTATCTTCCTATACCAGTTAATTACCTTCACGTACTTGGATGTCTTATGTTATAATTAGCTATACAAAACATTCAAATAAGTTCGCGTAGCATATAAACAATATACTTGCAAATTATACTCAATCATATATTAAAACAGGAAAAGATGCACAGAAATATGGTAAACTTTCTCTTTATTGATTCTTCCAATGGTTATAAACTTGACCTGCCCTGCGCACTCAGCTGCAGAGCCTTTCCCTACTCTACGACCCAAAAACACACTTTACACTACTTCTCAATTGCTTAGACTTTTCATGCCTTCTATTCTATCTTCTCTATTAGTTATCTTATACACTTAGAGCCTCGCTCTATTTATACAATCCCATGGTCTGTGGACCATGGGTAGGTCTATCTAGTTGACATTAGATTACAAAAGCTAGGGCGGACAACCCTATGACTCTATTATGATTTTGCGCCCTGCGCCCATAATTCGCAGAGCTTTTACAAAAAGATTCAGTCAAAACTTGGGCTTTAAGCCCCAAAACCTGCCTTGGGGGGATTCCATGCCCAGCAGGTCCCCAACACAAACATCATGACTCGTCCCTGAGTCACTCTGTTGGCACGGAGATCTTTGCATAGAGTCCCTCCAACTCTGCTCGAAGTACTGCAAGGTCAGCAGCGCACTAAGTTGCTGCGCTGGATCTGTTGCATGCGTTGTTCTGATACCGCAGTGTTGGACGTGCTTCTCTCCATCTATGCCCGTATCCCCTGCATATGTGCAAGCTTGCCTTTAATTTCTGCTATGATGGTGAATGCCTCATCGATCCAAGGTTGAACGCATGCCTTCAGGACTGCTTCCTTGTGTTGTGCCACGTCCCCCTGTTCTTTCAGCGCTTTTTCCTATTGCATCCGCGCTAGCCTCTGAGTGAGGGCCACTGTCGACACAGTTCCTTTGACGTTGTCATACTGTTGTTGGAGTTCTTGTGCCTCTATCTCTAACTGCTAGATGTTGAGGTCCTCCTGCAGATTTGTGAGGAGCTCAAATGACTCTTCCAAGATGATGGTATAGTCTCGCACTACACTACCAATCTTGTCCAGTCTCGCTGTAATAGCACTAGCACGCTGTTCTCTGAATTCTGGAGCGGTGGATGGTTGCGCCTTTAATTGTAGCTCGGTGATATAAAGGTTCAACTCCAGCTGAACCTTTGTCATTTCCTCCCGTGCCTCACCCACCCTTGCTGCTAACCTGTGGATGCGCGTCTCTGCTAGTATGTCCACTGGGATGGCCAGCTTCGAGACGCTTTGACAAGCTTCACCTATTACCTATACCAGTTGTTGATTTTATGACACCACATCGTCGCGCTGCAAACTCAACTGTTCCATATTGATTTTCTACTCGCTGAGGACTTGCAGTGCGCAGCTCTCCCTAGCTCGTAGTTTTGCAATTATCCCATCCTGTAGAACGTATAAGGTCTCCCATGGGAATGTAGCCATGTTGATGCCGAGACCCTTCATCGCACTAACCGTAGGCGTATCGGCCTCATTTGTGGTCACTAGTGCCCCTTCTGGTAGCACGACGGTATTCGTCACCCGAGCATGCAACATCTATTCTGTCATCATTGTCCCGATTGCGAGGCTAGTTGAAAGGGTACTAGCCTGGGGAGGGCACACCTGCAACTCCTGCAGCTGCTCTCTGATGGCCCCCAACACAATCTGGTTTTCCTGCTTAAAATTTTGGAGGGCCTCGAAGGTGACATCGCACACTGTCTCACCAATGTTGTGCAGATCACCCTCGGTTAGGGTGATCGGGTCAATAGACAACTTTGATACCTTGAACTTTTTGCACGACCCTATCCATTCGATTAGGTGTTGGCGCTTCAACTGCATTGACGTGGTTTTTGGTTCTGCGCCTTCCTCTTCTTCCTCTGCTTCCTACCGATGCGAAGGCGACGTTTGGATTTCACGTGCCTTTGTGGCTGCCTCCTGTGTTGCTGTTGTTGTTGCGGCCTTTTCCTATTTAGTTTCTATCTGTGTAGCGTCCCACGCTACCTGTGCTTCTGCTGCCGCTGCCTCCTTCCTTCTCTTTTCTACCAACTATGTGATGCGTAGTTTGGCCTCTTCTTTCTTTCTCTGTGCCGTCGACGTCTCTATCTCCGCGATGTCTTGGGTGCGCCACTCTGGCAGCCATGTCTCCAGGACATTAAAGATGACATCGTCTGTGGCTACAACGGGTAGCTTTCTCCATTGTTTGGTCGAGTCCTTGTGCGCTCTAATGTATATGCTATGGATGTCCACTTTAAATTCTGCGAAAATTTGCATGCTGCTGTAGACAGTGGGTGACAACCGTGACTTGCGGTTGATCCCCATTCTAAGGTTCATCTCCATTAACACCTAGAATATTTTAATGTCGCAGATCCTATTGGCATCCTTTGTGACCCATAGCGAAGCATACTTCGTGGCCTCTGGTAGATCCCTGTCAATTGTGGGGAATTGACTATCTTCTCGCAATTCCCCTACCACAAGCACTATGGACAGCAAAATCCATGCATAGTGGAATGTTTTGCCCTGTTCCTGAGCTTTGTGGCAATTCTCCAAGAATTCCTTGCAGAGGAACTCAGACCAGTTGAACTGGACCCCCTCCGCGCACTGTTCAACAAGTGCTACCACCAGCGCAGGTACCTCGTCCGCGCGGCACTTGTGCATAACCTTACTAGCCATTATTTGGGTTGACACTCTCACTACTTTATCGTTGATGTTGGATATGGCGTAGCCCCTTTTCTTCTTTGCCAGCTTGTACTTCTTCTTCATGGCCTCTGCGATGGCCAAGTCACTGTTCTTCCCTTCCGAGATGTCTGCGGGGTCCTCCCCCTTGCGTTGAAGCCTGGAAATATGGTGAATCAAGTCTTTTGTGATGGGGATGGGTGCCTCCAGCCACAAACATCCATCATGCACCATCCAGAGCAACTTCCTAATGATGAAAATGGTTATTGGGGCATGGTGGAAATGCGGCACCCAGAGTAGGTTAAGTAGCCCGGCCGCGGTGTTCTGCTTGGGCTTCATGAGGTGTGAGGTCTCAAGGTGGGGAACTTCTCGTGGTCAGCAAGATCCCAGTCTTCAAATTTTAGGCTCGACACCTGTCCCAGGTGCATGCCCTCAAAAATAATGTTGTCTAGGAGGAGCAGGTTCTGGAGAGAGCTCTTGGTCTCGTCAAGGTCCTTAGGAACTTTAGCCTTACCTTTCTATGGGGGGACATAGGTAGGCAGCTTTGTTAGGGGGTGTGCAGGCTTAGTTTGCTCCTCCATGCCTTCGTCCTCATCCTCTTCGATAATTAGGTCCTCCAGGCCTTCTTCGTCTTCATCAGCCTCTATGGTGATAGCTTTCCCCTTGTCCTCCGTTGATATCTTGGTGTGCAGCGGGTTTCGCAGGGACACACGCACAGGAACCATCGCTTGTTTGTCCTTCTTGGGTCTTGGCGTGCGTGGTGTTTTCGGGATTTCTACCACAATCCTGGCGCCTTCTGGAGCATCCCCCACAGTCAGGGCCTATGCGGCCTCTTCGGTGGTCATTGCGGTTATTTCCATAACTTCCTCGGCTGCTGCCATTGTGTCTATCTAGAAATCTATCACTTGCAAACTCAGGGGGCTCAATCAACACTTGGCACAAAACAAACAGGGCTTTGCTCAATATCTCAATTCCCAAATGACTAAGTGTTGTTTGTTAGGCAACCTTTTGTAGTTTATAGTGCTTTTTAAATTTGAATTCGACTGTTCCCCCTAAATCCAGTTCATTAATGCTCCCTTCGCAGTATATTTTCCCAAATCTTGCCCATAAATCGCATCTTAAATGCCTGTCACCCGCTCCATTTGGTCTCAAGTCGAGCATCACATCGTGAATAGTGACTTCAACGGTCACTTTCTGGCCAACCCGCGCGACAACAAAACCCCTTGTGCGTGGACGTAGACCTTGTGATTCTTTGCTTCTGTGCACAGCTCCAACATCGCGTAGCTACCAGGTAGAATAGTTTATAGTCCCACGCTTCCTTCCAACTGCCTGGAGTGCTAAGACTGTACTTCCCTCGGCTAGTCGCGTAGTCATGCCACCCATGTATGGTTTCCTCTGGTCATCCATCATTCTTCCTGTGAAATACCCACCTTGTATTGTTACTAGCGTGTCGCATACCTTATCATCTGCAGTGCACCACCCTGGTCAATTTGCTTAGTGATATGCGGTCCAAGCCAAGGCATCAAACTGATCAATTCGTGGCAATAGTCCTCAAATTGGTCAGCGTTATCATGCGCACTCTGTTTTATTGTCCTAGTCCTTTTATCAAGGAAATCTTCCCTTATTTCGTCGTCTAGCTTCTTGACTTCCACGTCTACCAGAGCGCTTTTCTTCCTTAATTGTACCCTTTCTTCTTCAAGTTCTTGGAGCCTAGAATTTCCCTGTTGGATTTCTTCTTCCAAGGTTCTACAAACCGTCATATCTACCAATGTTATCATGCGCGGTCTAAGATTTTAATGTACTATAGGGCTTACAGTGTTTTCCTTATACTCCAGCCCTGGCAGTGCCTGCGCTGTCAAGTTCTTGCATGCGGTCTTATAAGCCCATAGAACCACTGGTACGCACAGGTCCAAGTCATTCTAATTCGTATTGTGGACCTTGTTTAATGTTTCACGTACTTTGTTAAAGGCTTATAAATGGATATCCTTCTGCGCACTTGGTCTTTCCATACTTCCTGGTCCCAACTAGAGGGTTTGTTCATGCCATTGCCTTACTTGCACCTGCTTACTGATCGTGTCTCCTACCGTGAGGATTGTGTGCACTCGTGTAGGTTTCGCACCATATGCCTATATGCACCTGGATAGGTGGGTGCGCGGGCTGGTTTGTCTGACAATCTTGTCTGTTAATCACATCGAAGGCTTCCCAAACTATATGCCCATCATCCTTCTGCATTTGTGCCAGTCCTCAAAACTTCTTTGGTGTGTACCCCACCATATTGCGGGCGTAGCGCGTAGTACCCATTTCAGAGCATCGAAACGTCGTTGTTCTGACACTTCTATTTCAAAATTGTTCAAGAAGTCATCCACCTCACTTAACCCATCATACGTAGGGAGATCTCTTACCTCTGTTGCTACGCAGCATAATGACCTCGTCATCATGTTACAGTTGAGCATGGTTACCTCGTGTAATCGATTATTCCATCGTTCTATCTCCTCATCAAAATCTGATGTGCAGGAACTCTCGTGCTCCCATGAGATTTGGTCATCCGCGGTTAGATTTACCCAGTCTTGCTCTTGCGCGGTTATTTTGTAGATGCAATCCAGATCATCGTCGCTGTCATATTCACGCACTGGCTCCGTGTAGCGTGATCCTTCTATGGGGTCTAAAGGTACCACTACACGCAATGACATTTTCTCAAATATCATCTTGCACTTCTTTAGATTTATCACTCCATTCATGTCAGTGGCCCAATCTATTCCCAATAGCGTGGGGTAGGGATTGTTGTCATCAACAATCTCTATCACTTCGAAATCTGCTAGTGCTCTTGCTCCTTCGATATCTACTATGATTCCCTGCAATCTCCCCATTGGTAGGATCTTTTTATGGTTTGCCATTCGCATTTGGATAGGATACCATTGTAGTGAAGGCATGCCCATTCACTCCCATGTCTACTTTGGCAGCACATTCACATCCGATCCTAGATCTAGAATCACTTGGTCCATCTCATATTCCCCAATCTACGTGGTCAATCTCATTTCCCTTCCTGTTCGCATCGCGTGCTTCCCGAGCTTTCGGACTACATGTTGTTCTCTTGGTGCGGTCCCAACATATCTAGTTATGAGTTCTTGTAACACCTTTACAGCTTTGCTGTCACGTAACAGCTTCATGCATGTCTCCAAGAACGTAGTGAGCATCGATGGGTCCATTTTTGTCTCCAGTCTGTCTTTACTTCTTGAAGTGGAGGCATCATCGAAGCTCCTCTTAGCTTCCATGAAGGTCTCCTTAGTGCACTGTAAATCAAATTATGGTTCCTTCATTGGAGCCTTACGAAACCAAGTACTTTCTTCAGGTTTCTTGCCTTTGTCATCCCCTATCGTAATTCCAGTTCGGAGCACAATATTTACATTAGGGTCTTCCTTGTGTGGCTCAGACCTCATCATTTGCAGGTTTTGCGTTGTGGGAGGTTGGAGTGCTCCTTTATCGCGCAACCTCGCTACCAGTGTGGGACAATCCTCCACCTCATGATCAAATAACATACAATACAAGCATGATGGTCACATTGGATTTGTACAATTGTGGGCATAATGCCCTGGCGCTCCACAATTGTAACATATCAACGTCCATGACCTCTTCCTGGTCCCCCTCCACCTCGGCCTTGTCTGAACCCCTAAAATCTAGTGCGCATCATTCTTGTGTTTTGATCGAGGGGCCGTGTTTTGGCCTGAACTCTGTAAGTATGAGTTTGATCCATCATCAGCTCATAACTTCTAAAGGTGCACTCATCATGTCCCACTGACCTACAGAAATTACAAAACAACTGTTGTGAATTCTGCATATACTTCTTTAATAGATGGTAGTTATCTGTAGCATGCTTTCCTCCTATCTGACAAATCGCTCACCATAATGCAGGCACCATGCTCGATCCTACTTGTGCCTCTGGTCTCAATGGCATTGGTCCTCCTCCTGCGAGGTAATTTGAGAACACCGGGAAGTGGTCCTTGTCATGTCCCTCACCGTTGCACTTTACGCACCATACCTCATCACACACCTCTGGGCGAGTTGTCCTGTCTTGTTTCAAATTCTGCATCTCAAGGCACAAGTTTTTCAACTGCACGTGAATCTGCTAAACTCCCAGGTTGGGATCTTGTATCGGGGTCTCGTGCAATCTCATCATGACCTCCAAGGCCTCGGCCAGAGTGGTTAGCCTCTATTGAAATAGCGTTTTCCGAAGATGCGGTGTTAAAGATGCTACGAACCATTCGCAGTGTTTCCCATCTGTTAATTTCATGTTTGCTTCGCGAATTGTGCACTTCAATCTTTGATCCAACTCCCAAAGGGTTTCGCCTGGTAACATTTCGATTTCCTTGAATCCAACGATCGACTATGCCTCTGACTTTAGCCTACTAAATTCTTTTTTTAGTGCAACTTGGATATCTTTGATCCCCGCATTCAGATTGTCATTGGAATGCTTAATGTACCATGTGTTATAGACATATTTGGGCACTGCAACCCCAATCACGTATGTCCATAAACTAGGGATTCTAAACCCCTAAAAGTGTTGTTTCATACCCTAAAGGATCAAGGTCTACTGATTACATCATTTCCCAGAAGTTCTCCCTAAAAAATTGCTCAGAACTGGTCAAAATTGGACCATACAGACTACTCCATGCTGAGGGTGCGATGCATACTGAAAAGGCCTTCTGTAGGGTGCGATGAGTGAGAGTAGACAAATGGCAGAGGCAGTGTGCTAGGTGGAAACTCAAAGGATCTTCTAGAAACTGCTCATATGACACTTGCCTCTCTGAATTTTCCCAGGGATGAGTAAGAGATCATGAAATCTCCAAGTGGAACCGAGAACTATCAATGAAATGACACTAATCAAAATCCCAGAAGCTGACTCACCCCCCTGCAAATATCTATATATGGATCCCTCATCCTAGAGATCCAAAGGCTGGAATTTTGTATTTTGTAAGGAAGTGTTGTTGATTTCTCTGTGAGACATTGTATTGTTGGGTGAGCTAGCTTTTCATGAGTTGAAGAGGGCTTTCATGCTGGGAGGATGGCACTGGATCAGACAGCTGGGTTGTAATCCTCTCTTCTACTACTTCTATCAATAAAGTTATTTTAGTTTTCCTCCATATACCTGTATATTTCTGAATCTTGTATTTGTGTATGCATTTGTATGGTTAATATACATCTGATCCTATATTGTTTATGGTTATAGATCTCTATGCTTTGATAGTATTTTTCTGCTTTGACTCTATAGGTGTTCTTTGAAGTGGGACAAGTGAGGAAAGAGTGGTGAGAGCTTTATCAAGGGAGACAGGAAATAAGCAAGGAGCCAAGCGAAAGACTGAGGTTGGTGCTCTCTGCTTCTCTCTCATTTATCTCTCATAAAGGAAAACACAAGTTACTTCGAATTGATTGTTTCAAGATAGCTACCCATCTTAGTGGGACTAGCAGTTCTGAATGGACACTAGGTTTCCTGGAAACAAAATGGCGACTCCACTGGCAAGCTTACCGAGGACCTGAGCAACAAAGCTTTGCGGGTAATGGGCAGCTGTATATTCAAAATGGTTTCCATCAATCATATTATGATGGTTATGCCCATCAGCCTTATCAAAGTTATGAACATCAAATACATTATGTTGGTATGCAAATACCCACTGCTTAGGCAATCCCTTCTTATCCTGGATATGCTTTGCCAAACCTGAATCAACAGTTGCCTTTCAAAGCAACTTTAGAATTACCAAATCTGAATCGGCTAACAAATGATCCAATTGCTTACACCCCTTGGTGGCCAGCAATTCCTCATAAACTTCTGTCAGATATTCCTAAATTCAATGGAAATCCGGGTGAAGATCCATCGAATCATGTGACGACCTTTCATCTGAGGTGTTCATCCAACACCCTCAATGATGATTCGATTAGGCTTCGCCTTTTTCAGTGAACGTTAACTGGTCTGATAGCAAAATGGTACATCGAATTGCCTAGAGCTTCATTCAATAACTTTAGCACCCTCGCCACCGCCTTTTTAACCCATTTTCAGTCACCCATAAGGTACGAAACAGGAACGGAGCTTCTTACCAATTTTAAGCAGATGACAACCACTCATATATCTGATCATATTCATGAGTGGCGGCATCATCGTCGAATGGTAAAGACATATGTTCCTGATCAACTCCTAGCTGAATGGTTTATTAAGTCATTGCTACCTTCTATTACAGAAGATGTGGCTAAGGGAGGAGTTGTCACTGAAGAGCAAGTCATTTCTCATGCACAATATCTAGACTTGATCTATACTCAGTCTGGCATGCTCTATGACAAAATTCTTGATGCTCCTAGACCCGATTTTTCCATTCCTCCTCCTCCTAAATCAAACAGGGACTCTCATGCCGGTGATGGCGTGATTGGCACCTCAAGTACGCAAACCGCAAAGGCCTCATCTGGTAAAGCCCTTGCAGTTTCTAGAAAAAAGGCAAATGACAAACTTCCTGCCTCGGAGCTTAATGCCATGTCGACCGATAAAGGAAAAGAACCGAAGCAACCAAGGTGCAAGAAGAAAGGGAAAAACAAAAAGAAGAAATAGGACGATTCGACTCCTGAGAAACCTTCTGGAAACCCTTCTGGGCAAAAGAAACCTAGTTAGCCATGTCACATATGTGATGAAGACCATTGGACGAGAGATTGTCCGCATAAAGTTGAGATCAAGAAGTTCTTTAAGAGTTCAAAAACCTCAGCGGTGTTGACTGATCCATTTCCGAACCCAGAAACCAATCTGGTTGCTAGCTACAATGCTTCCCCATACCAAGTGCTTATGTTGTCCATTTCGAAATAGCAAAATGATGCTTTGATATCGACAAGGAATAAAGATTACGGGAATCCACAGCTGTTGAACAACAAGGCTGCAGATCAACCTGGTAGTTTGACAACAACTTCAATCAAAGTTGTGCCACCCATCATTCCTGAGCTAACAATAAATCCACCAAAGGGGGTAGTACACAAATCAACATTTAATCCTCATGCCTGAGCAGAACAGAATTATAATATAGTAGAGGATCTGGCCCAATTTCCATCCGCTATGTCGACACTTGAAGTACTGCAAAATTCCCCTCCCAAAAGCAGGCTCTATTATCAGCAATAGGTGGTATTGACCCAGCGGATTCCAATCTTGTGGCCTTTAATCATAAAGGATTCGAACCTCAGTTACCAGCTCAACCTGCTTTCCTCATACATGTGAAAGCCCTCAACAAAACTGTTCATCGAACAATCATTGATGAGGGGGCATCTACCTGCATTATGTCAATGAGTTGCTGGAAAACTTTAGGCTCACCACCCTTGTCAAGATCATCAACGACATTAAGAGCATTTGATGGATGAACATACACCCCATACGAGATTTTAAGTAACTTGCAAGTTGAATTGGGGGGCAGGACAATAGAAATTGACGTCGAAGTTATTGATGGAAACCTCGATTACAAAATCCTACTGGGAAGGCCCTGGATTTATGTTATGGCTGCTATTGTGTCAACATTTTTTCGAAAGATTGCATTTCCCTTTCAAGGAGGAATTACAATCGTTGACCAACAAACCTTTCTCCCCAACAGTTCACAAGTTACGGGAAGGATTCCAATGATCCATGGAAGCTCTCATTTGCTTCAAAATATCGGAGTAGGCCTCCTAAAAGACCCTACTTTAATGGGTACGTTTTCCCTATCGCCTCTGAGTAATCTAGCGAAAGTGGCCACGGTGGAAACCTACAATATGATATCTTCCATATCTACACAGATTCAGAAGATTTCCGAACATTTTGTTTAGCAAGCATAGCGACAGTGAAATTCTCTCTTGTCTGTATGAACAAGTTTGTCATTATTGTTTTAACGAGTTTAACGACAAATACTACCCGTTCCTTTACCGCAGGAAGAAATTTCCTCAGCTCAAGAGATTCATCCGGCCGTTTATTCGGTCCCTCCTCCAAGCAATCTAGTCGTTTCCTTTTATTGAAATCTACTAGCGAGACCCTGCCTACCATCTAATGTGCCATTCCGAATCATAGTACAAGCTTATAGAATGATCATGGCTGGCACTATCATAGATGAAGGGGCTTCTATGAGTGTCCTTTCCTCAACTGCTTGGAAAGTGCTTGGTTCAACGTCGCTTCTGCCTGAGATTCGAAATCTATCAAGCTTCAATAAAGGAACCAGTCGACCGTTAGGGATCCTTCCAAATTTTCCTATAACTTTGAGAAGGAAAATTGTTCATCTAAACGTGATTTTAGTCCAAGGGACTCTAGATTACAATCTACTTCCTCGGTGTGACTACATTTATAGCATGGGATCTATTGTTTCCTCACTCTTCCGGGTGATGTGTTTCCCGTAAGAAGGCAGAATGGTCCAGCTCGTTGACCAGCTTTCATTCCCTGGTTCAAACACGGCTTGTTACACAACAATTTGTCACCGTCCCTGCTACCCTTCTCCCGCATCTTGGAGGACTCATTCTGGGACCTATGAGAAGTGACATGGCCTATAAACACTTGCATTGCATTCCCATGAACATGAGCTTTATTTTCCCTGAAGACATCTCCTGCTAAAAAACCCTAAAAATAGCTCTTTTTCCATTGGCGCGGTTCCATAGTGCAGCCCTCGCGCCAAGGGGGAAAATCCTCCAAAGATGGCGCGCCAATTGGCGCTCTGTCATAGAGTTGCACCCACACCAACCATAATCAGAGGTGTTTTTTAACAAACAAACGGCGGAAGTTTCATCCTAACAAATTCCTGGACTGCTATCTATCCTGAGTTGGGTGGTTTGGCTACGGATTTCCATAGAGAGGAAGTGGTTTGCCACCTCTCATGGAAGATTCCTTGATGATATGGCCAATCCCATGATTATTGGCTATGATCCCAACTCCCCTTCCTCCATTTATAAAAGCTTGTCCATTTTCCTTGGCAAGCTAGTTCCAGAGATTCAGAATTGTCAAGTTTCCAAGAGCTTCATGCTGCAAGAGCCTTCTTCATCCCCATAACGCCAAATCCAAGTAAGGAGATTCTTGTCCAATAACCAAAGAGAGAGAGGCTTATTCCTATTCCCAACAAGCTTTGCAAGACATGTGCTACTGACTACCCAGCCAAAGGAGAATCTAGTGTCAGAACTATGGTTGTATTCTTCTTTGATTATTATTAATAAACGACTATTGGTTATGGTTCCACTCTTATTGTTATTTGTGATGATGATGAGTTATATCCTTTCTGACTGATATATAGTTGCATATGCTGGATTTTATGTTTATGTTTGTGTCGTTTCTTGTATGTGCAGGTGTCCATTCACGGAGATCATGGGGATCGTGATCTGTCGGAGCAAAGGAACGGGAGCACCACCTCTTCTACAAGCACTAGCGTTGGAATCTAGGTAGACCTTCATCACTGGTCTATTAATTTGCAATTAGGAACTTGCGCTATAGCATTGTATGATTGTTGCTAGACCCAGTCTAGGCTAGTAGCGATCGCCTATGTCCGCAGAGGGGATTTACCTCCTCAACAATTTTGCGACTCCTGAGTCTGAAAATGACTCTCCTATCCCAACTGATCCCGAGAGTCCTTATTCGGAGCAGGGGGGCAATCATATGATTCCCCCACCAAGTAGTTCAGTCGTTTCCTTCGACTGGATTCACCTGACTGCTTTCCACCTTCCATCCCATGTGCCTTTCCAGATTATAGTACATGCCTACGATAAGGCAGTACCTGGCACCATCTTGGATGAGGGTGCATCTGTCAGTCTTATGCCTTCCACTACTTGGCAAGCTTTGGGCTCCCCACAGCTTGTGCCGGTCACACAAAATCTGATGGCATTTGACGGAGGAACCAGTCAACCATTAGGGATCCTTCCAAATTTCCCTATTACTTTGGGAGCCAAAACCATCTATATAGACGTACTGGTTACCCAGGGTGCTTTAGATTTCAATCTTCTCCTTGATCATGACTATGTTTATGCCATGGGGACCCTTGTCTCTTCACTTTTCCATGTGGTTTGCTTTCCACACGATGGAAGGATCGTGACTATCGATCAATTGTCATTCTTTAGTCCCCCAGTGCCTCCTGCGCAGTTGTCATCCCCTCCTGGTTTTTATCCATCGGTTGTATCTACCCCACCGCAGGTCAACTACGTGGCTACTTATCCCGTGCTTGTATCCAGTGATGCCGCCGTCGTACATAGTGTCCTGGGGGCATTGGGTCCTGACTTCCAAAATGTGATCCTTCCACCGGGAGTGGCACTCTTGGAAGCTATGACTTCCTGTTCATTATGATGAAGTTCGTTCGGAGCATAGTTCGCTTTCCTATGTCAAGCTCCTTAAAAAATGAAATTGCGTCTGGTCGAGCATAGTTCCTGATCTTGTGTCAAGCTCGTTAAAAAATGAAACAAGGGTTATGAGGATAGTTCTTTTACAGTGTCAACCTCATTAAAAAATGAAACAACTCCCTTTCCAAATCTAGTCTTTTGATTAAGATCTCGTAAAATACAAGTCGAGTCTTTCCAAGATCTCAAAAGTGAACCTTCATTCCATCCACTTTTTTGAATGCAACAAAGCTTGGGGGCATGTACCTTGTTTTGCATCATTATGCTGGGGACATTCGAACTTATAACAAGCATAGTTTTTCGTTTCAAGCTTGTGTAAACATGAAACTGAATCCAAGCAGAGTTCTCCATGGTTCAAGCTTGTGTAAAAATGAACCCACACCCGATGTACATATCGTGATTGCCATTTTTATCCACTCAATTATGCTAGATGAGCCTTGGTTGTTTCATTCCATCGCCACCATCTCTTTGGCCGATCATATTCTTTCACTCGGTTGTTTTTTCCTTTCCTGAGGAACCGCAACAATGAGTGGTTTTGTTAGCCAGCCTCTTGACCATTCCATGTTTTGAGCAGTTCCACCATTGCCGGAACTAGTTGCTACCCTTTATACCACTCGTTCCTCTAGGACGAGTCACCTTTAAGCTCTTTTCTGACTCATAAAATATGAAAAGATTGCGGAGTATTTTTTCCTTTTTTGACTCGTTAAAGAGAATAAAAATGGAGGTCTGCTTTCATCTCTTTTCTGACCGTCTAAATATGAAAAGATTGCTGAGTTATTCCTCTTGACTCTTTAAACGTAAATAAGAGGCGGTCGCCTTTAAGCTCTTTTCTAACCGTGTAAAGACGAAAAGATCGTCGGGCCCTTGTCATTTCAGGCTCGTTAATGGTTACGAAACGACGTGATTTCGGTCATTTTTTTACTTTTTTAGGTCGAAGTCACTAATCATGAAAAGGACTCCTCGATCGTAAAGGTCGGGCAGTTCTTTTGAGCATTGTTTTATACTTTTTCGAACCAGTTGCTACCCTTTATACCACTCGTTCCTCTAGGACGAGTCACCTTTAAGCTCTTTTCTGACTCGTAAAATATGAAAAGTTTGCGGAGTATTTTTTCGCTTTTTGACTCGTTAAAGAGAATAAAAATGGAGGTCTGCTTTCAGCTCTTTTCTGACCATCTAAATATGAAAATATTGCTGAGTTATTCCTCTTGACTCATTAAACGTAAATAAGAGGCGGTCGCCTTTAAGCTCTTTTCTGACCGTGTAAAGATGAAAATATCGTCGGGCCCTTATCATTTCAAGCTCGTTAACGGTTACGAAACGATGTGATTTCGGTCGTTTTTTTACTTTTTTAGGTCGAAGTCACTAATCATGAAAAGTACTCCTCGATCATAAAGGTCGGGCAGTTTTTTCAAGCATTGTTTTATACGTTTTCGGACTCGAGAGACACAACTTTACGAAAAAGGACACCCTTGGAGTTTACTTTTCTGTTGTCTTTTCAAACTCTCTAAACATGAAAAGACGCCGAGTTCTTCCTTTGTCAGACTCGTTAAAACTTGATGACATTGGATTCCGTCGAAATGATGTTTTACAAGCATATGCTATCCCCGTCAAGCTTGTTAATAAAAATAACTGGGGTACTCGCCAGGAATGGTAGGGAAAATGGAATCAGAATCATTGTCATGTCAGCAGTATGTCGCTCTTGAACATGGCACTCGTCTGCATTCGTGTCTGGGTGGGGACATCTCATCTCATTTTTCACTTTCCTCCATGGGTTTGATGATCCTGTTTGACCTCTCATCTACTCTTTGCCTTGTCACCATGACCTCTGATGGATTGATGTCAAATACTGCCAACTCCACTGTCGTGCCACCGATATGTTCAAGAGAAGTTGACTTCTGCGAAATATCAACCTCCCTCTGATAACTCATATAATCTTGATTCACAAAAACATTATCTTCCTCTGTCTTGCGTCGATAATGTGGGAAACACTATGGCCCACCTTCGATCAAGGTCACTTCCTGTCGACTTCAACTCATTATCCAAGAAGCTGATCCAGAGACTCCCTTCTGGTGCCTTGGAGCCTGCATGCCTCAATGGCAGGTTCTTCACATTCGACGTGAGGTTATCATCATTGGCCTTCGATCGAATGATTCTATGGGTGTTCGACGTCGGCTTACTGATTCGCACGCCATAGATTGTACCTATAATACCTTGAGGGTCATTGTCAATATTGGTGGTACCTCTCGCGTCTGTTAACAACTTTCATCATTGGCTCGCAATCAGACGATGTTACTGCATGTTCGACTTCGATTCCTATATTTGTATGCTTGAACTTGTACTTTGTTCGGGTCGAGATGGAGCGCAAGACCCTGGATTTTGTCTGTTGGGACCGAGGTTGCGATTTTGTGGATTATTATGATTATTACATGAATCATTCACTGGATGGCTATGACCATGCCTGAGTCTATTTATCGATCCTCACTGGATGGCTGCATCCATATCTTGGATCTAGATTATTGTGTACTCTGCTATGGATGGTTGTGCCCATACCACAATATCATGTATTTGAGATATCAGTTGTACTTCTCCACGCAGGTTTTCCGGCGGCAGTGTTTTCGGTTGGACATGTTCTCGTAAAGCATTTCACCCCTCTCTCTCTCTCGAGCCTCATGCTTTAGGGGGCATCTATTACATAGCAATTTGTCACCGTGCCTGCTACCCCTCTCCCGCATCTTGGAGGACTCATTCCATGACCTATGAGAAGTGACATGGCCTACAAACACTTGCATTGCATTCCCCTGAACATGAGCTTTGTTTTCCCTGAAGACATCTCCTGCTAAAAAACCCTAAAAATAGCTCTTTTTCCATTGGTGCGGTTCCATAGTGCAGCCCTCGCACCAAGGGGGCAAATCCTCCAAAGAGGGCGCGCCAATTGGCGCTCTGTCATAGAGTCATACCCACACCAAACATAATCAGAGGTTTTTTTTAACAAACAAACGGCGGAAGTTTCGTCCTAACAAATTCCTGGACTGCTATCTATCCTGATTTAGGTGGTTTGGCTACGGATTTCCATAAAGAGGAAGTGGTTTGCCACCTCTCATGCAAGATTCCTTGATGGTATGGCCAATCCCATGATTATTGGCTATGATCCCAACTCCCCTTCCTCCATCTATTAAAGCTTGTCCATTTTCCTTGGTAAGCTAGTTCCAGAGATTGAGAATTGTCAAGTTTCCAAGAGCTTCATGCTGCAAGAGCCTTCTTCACCCCCATAAGGCCAAATCCAAGTAAGGAGATTCTTTTCCAATAACCAAAGAGAGAGAGGCTTGTCCCTATTCCCAAGAAGCTTTTCAAGACATGTGCTGCTGATTACTCAGCCAAAGGAGAATCTAGCATCAAAACCATGGTTGTATTCTTCTTTGATTATTATTAATAAATGACTATTGGTTATGGTTCCACTCTTATTGTTATTTGTGATTATGATTATTTATATCCTTTCTGACTGATATATAGTTGCATATGCTGGATTTTATGTTTGTGTTTGTGTCGTTTCTTGTATGTGCAGGTGTCCATTCATGGAGATCGTGGGAATCGTGATCTGCCAGAGCAAAGGAACGGGAGCACCACCTCTTCTACAAGCACTAGCATTGGAATCCAGGTAGGCCTTCATCACTGGTCTATTAATTTGCAATTAGGAACTTGTGTTGTAACGTTCTATGATTGTTGCTAGACCCGGACTGGGCTAGTAGGGATCGCCTGTATCCGCAGAGGGGATTTACCTCCTCGACAATTTGGCGACTCCTGAGTCCGAAAACGACTCTCCTATCCCAGCTGATCCCGAGAGTCCTTCTTCAGAGCAAGGGGGCAATCATATGATTCCCCCACCAAGTAGTTCAGTCGTTTCCTTCGACTGGAGTCACCTGACTTCTTTCCACCTTCCATCCCATGTGCCTTTCCAGATTACAGTACATGCCTACGACAAGGCAGTACCTGGCACTTTCTTGGATGAGGGTGCATCTGTCAGTCTTATGCCTTCCACTACATGGCAAGCTTTGGGCTCCCCACAGCTTGCGCCGGTAGCACAGAATCGCATGGCGTTTAACGGAGGAACCAGTCAACCATTAGGGATCCTTCTGAAGTTCCCTATTACTTTGGGAGGCAAAACCGTCTATATAGACATACTGGTTATCCAAGGTGATTTAGATTTCAGTCTTCCCCTTGGTCGTGACTATGTTTATGCCTTCGGGGCCCTTGTCTCTTCACTTTTCCGTGTGGTTTTCTTTCCACACGATGGAAGGATCGTGACTATCAATCAGTTATAATTCTTTAGTCCCCCAGTGCCTCCTGTGCAGTTGTCATCCCCTCTTGGTTTTTTATCCACCGGTTGTATCTGCCCCACCACAGGTCAACTACGTGGCTACTTATCCCGTGCCTGTATCCAGTGATGCCGCCATCGTACATAGTGTGTTGGGGGCACTGGGTCCTGACTTCCAAGATGTGATCCTTCCATCGGGAGTGGCACTCTTGGAAGTTACGACTTCCTGTTCATTATGATGAAGTTCGTGTGGAGCATAGTTCGCTTTCCTATGTCAAGCTCCTTAAAAAATGAAATTGGGTCTGGTCGAGCATAGTTCTTGATCTTGTGTCAAGCTCGTTAAAAAATGAAAAAACGGTTATGAGGATAGTTCTTTTACTGTGTCAACCTCATTAAAAAATGAAACAACTCCCTTTCCAAATCGAGTCTTTTGATCAAGATCTCGTAAAATACAAGTTGAGTCTTTCCAAGATCTCGAAAGTGAACCTTCATTCAATCCACTCGGTTGTTTTTTCCTTTCCTGAGGAACCGCAACAATGAGTGGTTTTGTTAGCCAGCCTCTTGACCATTACATGTTTTGAGCAGTTCCACCATTGTCGGAACCAGTTGATACCCTTTATACCACTCGTTCCTCTAGGATGAGTCACCTTTAAGCTCTTTTCTGACTCGTAAAATATGAAAAGATTGCGGAGTATTTTTTCCCTTTTTGACTCGTTAAAGAGAATAAAAATGGAGGTCTGCTTTCAGCTCTTTTCTAACCGTCTAAATATGAAAAGATTGCTGAGTTATTCCTCTTGACTCTTTAAACGTAAATAAGAGGCGGTCGCCTTTAAGCTCTTTTCTAACCGTGTAAAGACGAAAAGATCGTCGGGCCCTTGTCATTTCAGGCTCGTTAACGGTTACGAAACGACGTGATTTCGGTCATTTTTTTACTTTTTTAGGTCGAAGTCACTAATCATGAAAAGTACTCCTCGATCGTAAAGGTTGGGCAGTTCTTTCGAGCATTGTTTTATACTTTTTCGAACCAGTTGCTACCCTTTATACCACTCGTTCCTCTAGGACGAGTCACCTTTAAGCTCTTTTCTGACTCGTAAAATATGAAAAGTTTGCGGAGTATTTTTTCCCTTTTTGACTCGTTAAAGAGAATAAAAATGGAGTTCTGCTTTCAGCTCTTTTCTGACCGTCTAAATATGAAAGTATTGCTGATTTATTCCTCTTGACTCGTTAAACGTAAATAAGAGGCGGTCGCCTTTAAGCTCTTTTCTGACAGTGTAAAGATGAAAATATCGTCGGGCCCTTATCATTTCAAGCTCGTTAACGGTTACAAAACGATGTGATTTCAATCGTTTTTTTACTTTTTTAGGTCGAAGTCACTAATCATGAAAAGTAATCCTTGATCATAAAGGTCGGGCAGTTTTTTCAAGCATTGTTTTATACTTTTTCGGACTCGAGAGACACAACTTTACGAAAAAGGACACCCTTGGAGTTTACTTTTCTGCTATCTTTTCAAACTCTCTAAACATGAAAAGACGCCAAGTTCTTCCTTTGTCAGACTCGTTAAAACTTGATGACATTGGATTCCGTCTCAATGATGTTTTACAAGCATATGTTATCCCCGTCAAGCTTGTTAATAAAAATAACTGGGGTACTCGCCAGGAATGGTAGGGAAAATGGAATCGGAATCATTATCATGTCGGAAGTATGTCGCTCTTGAACATGGCACTTGTCTGCATTCGTGTCTGGGTGGGGACATCTCATCTCATTTTTCACTTTCCTTCGTGGGTTTGGATGATCCTGTTTGACCTCTCATCTGCTCTTTGCCTTGTCACCATGACCTCTGATCGATTGATGTCAAATACTACCAACTCCACTGTCGTGCCACCGATATGTTCAAGAGAAGTTGACTTCTGTGAAATATCAACCTCCCTCTGATAACTCATATAATCCTGATTCACAAAAACATTATCTTCCTCTATCTCGCGTCGATGATGTGGGAAACACTATGGCCCACCTTCGATCAAGGTCAGTTCCTGTCGACTTCAGCTCATTATCCAAGAAGCTGATCCAGAGACTCCCTTCTGGTGCCTTGGAGCCTGCATGCCTCAATGGCAGGTTTTTCACATTAGATGCGAGGTTTTCATCATTGGCCTTCGATCTAATGATTCTATGGGTGTTCGACGTCGGCTCACTGATTCGCACGCCATAGATTGTACCTATAATACCTTGAGGGCCATTGTCAATATTGGTGGTACCTCTCGCGTCTGTTAACAACTTTCATCATTGGCTCACAATCAGACGATGTTCTTGCATGTTCGACTTCGATTCCTATATTTGCATGCTTGAACTTGTACTTTGTTCGGGTCGAGATGGAGCGCAAGACCCTGGATTTTGTCTGTTGGGACCGAGGTTGCGATTTTGTGGATTATTATGATTATTACATGACTCATTCACTGGATGGCTGTGACCAAGCCTGAGTCTATTTATCGATCCTCACTGGATGGCTGCATCCATACCTTGGATCTAGATTATTGTGTACTCTGCTATGGATGGTTGTGCCCATACCACAATATCATGTATTTGAGATATTAGTTGTACTTCTCCACGTAGGTTTTCCGGCGGCAGTGTTTTCGGTTGGACATGTTCTCGTAAAGCATTTCACCCCTCTCTCTCTCTCGGTCCTCATGCTTTAAGGAGCATCTGTTACATAGCAATTTGTCACCATCCCTGCTACCTCTCTCCCGCATCTTGGAGGACTCATTCTGAGACCTATGAGAAGTGACATGGCCTACAAACACTTGCATTGCATTCCCCTGAACATGAGCTTTGTTTTCCTTGAAGACATCTCCTGCTAAAAAACCCTAAAAATAGCTCTTTTTCCATTGGTGCGGTTCCATAGTGCAGCCCTCGCGCCAAGGGGGCAAATATTCCAAAGAGGGCGCGCCAATTGGCGCTCTGTCTTAGAGTCATACCCACACCAACCATAATCAGAGGTTTTTTTTAACAAACAAACAGCGGAAGTTTCGTCCTAACAAATTCCTGGACTGTTATCTATCCTGATTGGGGTGGTTTGGCTACGGATTTCCATAAAGAGGAAGTGGTTTGCCACCTCTCATGCAAGCTTCCTTGATGGTATGGCCAATCCCATGATTATTGGCTATGATCCCAACTCCCCTTCCTCCATCTATAAAAGCTTGTCCATTTTCCTTGGTAAGCTAGTTCCAGAGATTGAGAATTGTCAAGTTTCCAAGAGCTTCATGCTGCAAGAGCCTTCTTCACCCCCATAAGGCCAAATCCAAGTAAGGAGATTTTTGTCCAATAACCAAAGAGAGAGAGGCTTGTCCCTATTCCCAAGAAGCTTTTCAAGACATGTGCTACTGATTACTCAGCCAAAGGAGAATCTAGCATCAAAACCATGGTTGTATTCTTCTTTGATTATTATTAATAAATGACTATTGGTTATGGTTCCACTCTTATTGTTATTTGTGACGATGATGATTTATATCCTTTCTGACTGATATATAGTTGCATATGTTGGATTTTATGTTTGTGTTTGTGTCGTTTCTTGTATGTGCAGGTGTCCATTCATGGAGATCGTGGGGATCGTGATCTACCAGAGCAAAGGAACGGGAGCACCACCTCTTCTACAAGCACTAGCGTTGGAATCCAGGTAGGCCTTCATCACTAGTCTATTAATTTGCAATTAGGAACTTGTGTTGTAGCGTTGTATGATTGTTGCTAGACCCGGACTGGGCTAGTAGGGATCGCCTCTATCCGCAGAGGGGATTTACCTCTTTGACAATTTGGCGACTCCTGAGTCCGAAAACGACTCTCCTATCCCAGCTGATCCCGAGAGTCCTTCTTCAGAGCAGGGGGGCAATCATACGATTCCCCCACCAAGTAGTTCAGTCGTTTCCTTCGACTGGAGTCACCTGACTGCTTTCCACCTTCCATCCCATGTGCCTTTCCAGATTACAGTACATGCCTACAACAAGGCAATACCTAGCACTTTCTTGGATGAGGGTGCATCTGTCAGTCTTATGCCTTCCACTACATGGCAAGCTTTGGGCTCCCCACAGCTTGTGCCAGTCGCACAGAATCTGATGGCGTTTGACGGAGGAACCAGTCAACCATTAGGGATCCTTTCGAAGTTCCCTATTACTTTGGGAGGAAAAACCGTCTATATAGACATACTGGTTATCCAAGGTGATTTAGATTTCAGTCTTCTCCTTGATCGTGACTATGTTTATGCCTTGGGGGCCCTTGTCTCTTCACTTTTGCGTGTGGTTTTCTTTCCACACGATGGAAGGATCGTGACTATCAACCAATTATCATTCTTTAGTCCCCCAGTGCCTCCTGCGCAGTTGTCATCCCCTCCTGGTTTTTATCCACCGGTTGTATCTGCCCCACCGCGGGTCAACTACGTGGCTACTTATCCTGTGCCTGTATCCAGTGATGCCGCCATCGTACATAGTGTCCTGGGGGCACTTGGTCCTGACTTCCAAGATGTGATCCTTCCATCAGGAGTGGCACTCTTGGAAGCTACGACTTCCTGTTCATTATGATGAAGTTCGTGCGGAGCATAGTTCGCTTTCCTATGTCAAGCTCCTTAAAAAATAACTGGGGTACTCACTAGAAATGGTAGGGAAAATATAACTAGAATCATTGTCGTGTCGGCAGTATGTCGCTCTTGAACATGGCACTTGTCTACATTTGTGTCTGGGTGGGGACATATCATCTCGTTTTTCACTTGCCTCCATGGGTTTGGATGATCCTGTTTGACCTCTCATCTGCTCTTTGCCTTGTCACCATGACCTCTGATCGATTGATGTCAAATACTGCCAAGTCCACTATCGTGCCACTGATATGTTCAAGAGAAGTTGACTTCTGCGAAATATGAACCTCCCTCTAATAAATCATATAATCCTGATTCACAAAAACATTATCTTGGTGTTACCTCTCGTGTCTGTTAATAGTTTTCATCATTGGCTGGTAATCAGACGATGTTCCTGCATGTTCGACTTCGACTCCTTTATTCGCATGCTTGAACTTGTACTCTGTTCGGATCGAGATGGAGCGCAAGACCTTGGATTTTGTCTGTTGGGACCCAGGCTGTGATTTTGTGGATTATTATGATTATTACATGACTCATTCACTGGATGGCTGCGACCATTCCTGAGTCTATTTATCGATCCTCACTGGATGGCTGTGCCCATACCTTGGATCTAGATTATTGTGTTCTCTACTATGGATGGCTGCGCCCATACCACATATATAATGTATTTGAGATATCAGTTGTACTTCTCCACGCAGGTTTTCCGGTGGCAGTGTTTTCATTTGGACATGTTCTCGTAAATCATTTCACCCCTCCCTCTCAGGCCTCATGCTTTAGGGGGCATATTTTACACAGCAATTTGTCACCCTCCCTGCTACCCTTCTCCCACATCTTGGAGGACTCCTTCCGGGACCTATGAGAAGTGACATGGCCTACAAACACTTGAATTGCATTCCCCTGAACATGAGCTTTGTTTGCCTTGAAGACATCTCCTGCTAAAAAACCCTAAAAATAGCTCTTTTTCCATTGGCGTGGTTCCATAGTGCAGCCCTTGCACCAAGGGGGCAAATCCTCCAAAGAGGGTGCGCCAATTGGCGCTCTGTCATAGATTCGCACCCGCGCCAACCATAATCAGAGGTGTTTTTTAACAAACAAACGGCGAAAGTTTCGTCCTAACAAATTCCTGGACTGCTATCTATCCTGAGTTGGGTGGTTTGGCTACGAATTTCCATAGAGAGGAAGTGGTTTGCCACCTCTCATGGAAGCTTCCTTGATGATATGGCCAATCCCATGACTATTGGCTATGATCCCAACTCCCCTTCCTCCATTTATAAAAGCTTGTCCATTTTCCTTAGCAAGCTAGTTCCAGAGATTCAGAATTGTCAAGTTTCCAAGAGCTTCATGCTGCAAGAGCCTTCTTCATCCCCGTAAGGCCAAATCCAAGTAAGGAGATTCTTGTCCAATAACCAAAGAGAGAGAAGCTTGTTCCTATTCCCAATAAGCTTTGCAAGACATGTGCTACTGACTACCCAGCCAAAGGAGAATCTAGCGTCAGAAATATGGTTGTATTCTTCTTTGATTATTATTAATAAACGACTATTGGTTATGGTTCCACTCTTATTATTATTTTTGATGATGATGAGTTATATCCTTTCTGACTAATATATAGTTGCATATGCTGATTTTATGTTTGTGTTTGTGTCGTTTCTTGTATGTGCAAGTGTCCATTCACGGAGATCGTGGGGATCGTGATCTGCCGGAGCAAAGGAACGGGAGCACCACCTCTTCTACAAGCACTAGCGTTGGAATCCAGGTAGGCCTTCATCACTAGTCTATTAATTTGCAATTAGGAACTTGTGTTGTAGCGTTGTATGATTATTGCTAGACTCGGTCTAGGCTAGTAGGGATCACCTCTGTCAGCAAAGGGGATTTACCTCCTCAACACGGCTACTAGTCAAATGCGATCCCTAAATGGTCTTTTTGCACAAGGAATGTCTCATCAACCTCCATTCCGTCCACCTGATGATCACAAGTGATTTGATGAATGTGACTAAACCCAGGGGGCAGGCATCGTGGCCTGCTTCTGCAGGAAATCCCTAGATATAAGATGTCTTTCCTCGTAGGATATATGACCAATCTGAGACACCTATCCATTTAGGAAAATGGGATCAATCTGGAAAATGATTCCCTCGTTGAAGTTTATGTGATTGGAAGCTCACACCATTCACCTTTGTTTTCGATGG
This sequence comes from Pinus taeda, assembly GCA_000404065.3. NCBI lineage: Eukaryota > Viridiplantae > Streptophyta > Pinopsida > Pinales > Pinaceae > Pinus > Pinus taeda. Next base: position 367,652 of record APFE030885200.1, read on the forward strand.
ACAAAGCCAAGGGAGTGTTTTGTCTGCTACGCGGATGGAACAATCTTGTTTTAATGCAAGAACTTCCATATGGTAACCTGGAAACTTTACTCTTCTTTATACCTGGGGGCATGCAAACCTTTTTTACGCAAGTGAAAAGCCACCAGCGTAACTCTAACCCCGTAGTTTTTACTAACTTCAACTGCTTAAGTTAGGTTATTGGTTTGGTCAACCATTCACCTTTGCAAGGGCCAACAACACTGACAAAGTAAAGGAAATGTTTCTATGAAACTATCGTACCTAACCTCAGTAGTTCATTAACCCTTAGGACAGTAGTTGGTCGTTCCTAGCTTGCATACAAAAGGCTCCGGAGAAAAGTTTCGCATGGGGCAAGCTCCCTAAAAAATGAACCTACTAATGAGAGACATCCTTATTAAACGACTGGCATGAGCAGGTTTACGCGAAGTTCAAGCTCGTTAAAAAATAAACCTAGCAACGAGCAGGTTTATGTGAAGTTCAAGCTCGTTAAAAAATAAACCTAGCAATGAACAGGTTTATGCGAAGTTCAAGCTCGTTAAAAAATAAACCTAGCCACGAGCAGGTTTACACGAAGTTCAAGCTCGTTAAAAAATAAACCTAACTATGAGCATGTTTACGCAAAGTTCAAACTCGTTAAAAAATAAACCTAGCAATGAGCATATGTTCCCCCAGAGTTCAAGCTCATTAAAAAATGAACCCACCTTCGGTAAATAACCTTTGTGATCGCATCGCTATCAGCTTTTGAGCCTTGGTCGTGTTCTTACCATCACCTCCAATTTTTAACCGATCATACGCCTCCACTTGATTGTTTACCCTTTTGAGGAACAACTGCGACGAGTGATTATGTTAGCCACCTTCTTTACACTGTCGTGATTGAAAAGTTCCAAACCTTACCTGGAACCAGTTGCTACCCGAAAACATCACTCGTTCCTCAAAAATGAGTCTCTTTTAAGCTCTTTTTAGACTCGTAAAGTATAAAAAGATTACCGAGCAATTGGCCTCTCCATCTCATTAAAGTGATTGGAAGTGCCATCTCTCCTCTAGATTTTAATCTTTTTGGACCTAAGGGATCATTACACAAAAAGATCGAGCACTTTTCCTTTTCGGCTCGTTAAAGTGATCAGAAAAGTCATCCCTTTCGTATTATTTTATACTTTTTCGAACTTAAGGGATTATACTATGAAAAAGGACTACTGGAGTTTCCTTTCCGTCTCTTTTTATACTCTCTAAAACTAAAAAGGACCGAGTTATCTTTGTTGTTAAACTTGTTAAACAATAGCGACAAACTTGTCCATACGGACAAGAGCGAGTTTCACTATCGCTAGGCTCGCTAAAACATAGCGACAGGTTTGCCCGAAGGACAAATTATAGAACAAGCATATGTTATCCTCCTCAAGCTTGAAAAAAATAAAGAGGTACTGCTCAGCAATGACTGGGGAAAAAGGGAAGAAAACTTGAAGAACTTCATTGGTAGCAGGTCGCTCTTGAACATGACACTTTCACTCCATCACCATGATTGAGTCAGGTTGGGTTATTCCATTCACCATTCATATCACCATTGGTCCTCCGTACCATCCATTTTTGGGGTTAATGCTACCAATCCATTTCAGTGTCATTGATATGTTCAAAAGAAGTCACTCAGAGAATTCACCAACCCAGCTAACACCTCATTTGTTGCAATACCTTCACGTTCCATTCTTTTATGACCGCCACCCTAAACCTTGTATCATCAGATCATTTCATCTCCACAAAATCATTTTCTTTGTTCCGTGTCGTAGATGTGGGATTCATTAAGGCCCTCCTACGACAAGTCACTTCTTATCGACATCAGCTAATTATCCAAGAAGTTGACTTAGGAACAACCCTTTCAGTACTTTGAAGCTTGCATGCCTTAATGGCAAGTTTCTCACTTCTGACGAAAAGTTCACATCAATGGCCTTCGACCAAAAGATTTTACGTGGTGTTCGGTATTGACTCGTGTATTCACACCACGTGAATTGTACTGCAGTACCTTGAGGGTCATTATCATTATCGGTGATTCCTCTCGCGCCTATTAACAGCTTACATCATTGGCTGGTAATCAGATGACGTCTTTCCATGTTCGACACCAGAACATCTTTTCACATTGATCGATTTGTACTTCGGGCGAAGATTGAACGAGTTTGAAGACCCCAGATCTAGTTTCATCCATCTGGGCTGCGATATATTCAGGAAAATAAATACATCAAATGTACTCTATAGCTACATAGATAATCATCCAAGCTAAGGGATGATGGCTCTACCAAAATAATCAGTCTGCAACACAGACGATTGTCTGTCCTATGTACATGAAAATGAATTTATAAAGCTAAGCATGGGAATGTCGCCTCAGCTAGATCATGAAAATATTTGAAGATAATGTATTGTATTGTATCTTATTACAAGTCACCTTCCAGTTTGAAGAACCTCGGATCCTCATGATAAAGCATTTCACTCGACATTAGAAGACTTACGACCTCATGCTTTAGGGGGAAACTGTTATAGACATATTTGGGCACTGTAACCCCAATCACATATGTCCATAAACAAAGGGCTTCTAAACCCTTAAAAGTGTTGTTTCATACCCTAAAGGATCAAGATCTACTGATTACATCATTTCCCAGAAGTTCTCCCTCAAAAACTGCTCAGAACTGGTCAAAACTGGATCATACAGACTGCTCCATGTTGAGGGTGTGATGCATCTCACCTGTTCCATGCAGAGGGTGTGATGCATACTGAAAAACCCTTTTGTAAGGTGCGGTAAGTGAGAGTAGACAAATGGCAGAGGCAATTTGCTAGGTGGAAACTTAAAGAATCTTCTAGAAACTGCTCATATGACACTTGCCTCTCTAAATTCGCCTAAGGATGAGTAAGAGATCATGAAATCTCCAAGTGGAGCCAAGAACTATCAGTGAAATGACACTAATCAAAATCCCAGAAGCTGACTCACCCCCTACAAATATCTATATATGGATCCCTCATCCTAGAGATCCAGAGGCTGGAATTTTGTATTTTGTAAGGAAGTTCTGTTGGTTTCTCTGTGAGACATTGTATTGTTGGGTGATCTAGCTTTTCATGAGGTGAAGAGTGCTTTCATGCTGGGAGGATGGTGCGGGATCAGACAACTGGGTTGTAATCGTCTCTTCCACTACTTATATCGATCAAGTTATTTGATTTTTCCTCCATATACTTGTATATTTTTGAATCTTGTATTTGTGTATGCATTTGTATGGTTAATATACATCTAATCCTATATTGTTTATGGTTATAGATCTCTATGCTTTGATAGTATTTTTCTGCTTTGACTCTACAAGTGTTCTTTGAAGCGGGACAAGTGAGGAAGGAATGGCGAGAGCTCTATCAAGGGAGAGAGGAAACAAGCAAGAAACCAAGCAAAAGACTGAGGTTGGTGCTCTCTGCTTCTCTCTCATCTATCTCTCATAAAGGAAAACACAAAGTTACTTTGAATTGTTTGTTTCTAAGATAGCTACCCGTCTTAATGGGACTAGCAGCTCTGAATGGACACTAGTTTTCCTAGAAACACCATGTCAGCGCGTGATCCTGCAAAGCACTGACCAATGTTTCCTTCTTTTATATTGTCATCTGTGACTCCCTGTGCTTCCCATACAAATTTTATCATGAACCAAAACTAGTCCGGATATTCATTCCCTACTCCCTTGAACACTTGTAGCTTTATCGCGCTTGCCATACTGCTTCGCGGTGGTGGCGGAGGTGGTATGGCCGAAGACGGGGGTGAAGATGGTGAAACTAGTGGTGGTGTGGGTGGGGGTGGTATGTGCGGAATTCTCTGTCTTATCATATTGATCACACTTCTTGGCGATACCTTTGTGAGCTCTTCTTTGCTCGCTCGCGGAGGTGAAATCGAGGGGCTAGTCTCTAGTTCTATGCTAACTTCATTTCTGTAGCTTCTCCCACTTCGCGTAGCCCCAAACATCAATTTATTCGCATAACCTGTCTTTCACACAGTAGCATTTTAATCCAAGTGTTCAAAGATTTAACGTACTTACCTCGTGGTCCCTTGAGGAAGTGTCATTCTGCCTCGCTATAACTGACTGAAGTATCTACCACGAATTCGGTGATGAATCCTCCTATGATTCGATCGATCCAATGATCGACAGCGTGCATGATCTTATCTTCCGATGCTTCCAGTCTGCGCACCAATTCTGAAGTCCACATAATAGGTTTTTCAAGTTTACACCTTCCTTTGCTATCCGCTAGCTTCGCGATCCACTCATACAACTCAGTGGGGAAGGATGCAAAGAAAATTTCATGGATCTCTGTATATATGTAGCATTCTAGCCACTCTTCCTTTGATAGTCACGGATTCTTGTTTCCCTGTGCCGCGAACTCGTGAATCTTCCTATCCAACCAATCTTCAATTTCTTTCTTTGTCGGATTTTAGTGATACGACATCAAACATCTCTATGTAGATCCTGGTCCCGACAATGGAAACATTGTTGGGTTGTTGGGGCTTGACCCAAGTTCAAAGTTAATTAGCCAAACAAATCTTGTTACTACTGGCCCTTTCGGAAAAATTCCCGCGGAGCAGGGATTGAGGTCTCACCCGAAGTAGTATGGGACAGTGCTAGAACCAGGTTTCCGCACCCTTGAGATGTCTGAGAGGTTTGACTGGTCCCATTGTTTGTCCCTGCACGCAAGTTACTCCACACACTTCCCTGTCCCTTACACCCTGATACACTGCCTTCGCGCAGCCCTGACCATTGATTATGTAACTTCCGCGCTGTTAGAGCCACACTTTGTGCTATTACCCGTGATCTTCTTCTCTTCCTATACCAGTTAATTACCTTCGCATACTTGGATGTCTTATGTTATAATTAGTTATACAAAACATTCAAATAAGTTCGTGTAGCATATAAACAATATACTTGCAAATTATACCCAATCATATATTAAAACAGGAAAAGATGCATAGAAATATGGTAAAATTTCTCTTTATTGATTCTTCCAACAGTGACAAACTTGACCTACCTTGCGCACTCAGCTGTGGACTACTAGGCCACTGCACACTCAGCTGCAGAGCCTTTCCCTACTCTACGACCCAAAAACACACTTTACGCTGCTTCTCAATCACTTAGACTTCTCATGCCCTTCTATTCTATCTTATCTATTAGTTATCTTATACACTTAGAGCCTCGCTCTATTTATACAATCCCATGGTCCACGGACCATGGGTAGGTCTATCCAGTTGACATTACATTACAAAAACTAGGGTGAACAACCCTATGACTCTATTATGATTTTACGCCCCGCGCACATAATTCACGGAGATTTTACAAAAAGATTTGGTCAAAACATGGGCTTTAAGCCCTAAAACCTGCCTTGGGGGGATTCCATACCCAACACACATGCCATACTTCTTTGCATTCACAACCATATTTCTATTCAGAGAAAGAGAGCAAAGTGACCTCACCTTCCAGCTGGGTGTTTTTCCCAAAAGGTTTTCCAGGAGAATATCTTGTGTCAAATGTGTCTGTGAGATTTTATTTCATTATTCTCTATTTTCTTCATAATTTTAAATTCCAATGCATGAAATATTAACAGTAAATATACAGATCTAGAAATCTAGTAAAATTGTAATAATGTAGAATTTTGTATCCTAAATATATTTTTATCAGATCTGTGTGATGAATTGTCTAGTGGAATATCCACAACAGTTTACGAATCAATAAAGCACCTATATAAACTACCCTTTGGAAAATGTTTGCTAGGTTGATATATATTGTTAGTCGATGAAATTACCCACTTTTACGTACTTTCACATATTCCTTTTTATCTATTTTATAACTCTTATGAGGTCGATTTGTATCTCAATCAATGAAAAGGTATATTATATTGGAATGTCTTCTTGAATTGTTAATTAATGAAGCAGTAGTCATAGGGGAACGATGCTTGGATGATTTGCTGACAAGATCCCTTGCAGATTTATAACGGACGTTGTTTAGCGAAACAAAACCAAACATGATGTTGTTGACTGCGGACTGGAAGAGCTATTTAAGTACTCAGCCATTAACTGATCAACTGTTGAATAACTGGTAGAACCAACTATGATTTCTATCTTTTTATTCTATTTCTATTTGAGAAATTATTATATATTTTTTTATATACAAGATCACCGTGATTTTTGGGTTTGTTAAATGTTATTCATATAATGATGGATGTATAAGTAAGGAACAACTGAGAATAATGATAGGTTTTATTTTGCATGTAACAACAGAACTCCATTTTGTAATTCCTTTTATGAATTAATGTGAATTTCAGCTTACCATAATTTCGTGTGATCTCTAATTCTCAGCCACAGCTCTGATTGGAGAGTTGAGCCTACTCTCTCGATCAGGTGTTGCTGGAATACTATCGTGTAGATAGGTATGCTTTCTAGTTATATTGTTAATGTTTTATGATTGTTGTTCCTTTATTTACTGCTTTGTAATATTGTTGTGATTTCCAATTGTTGCTACTTCATATTGTTGTTAGTGTTATTTACTTTGTCATTACTCTACTCGTAGCACTCCTTGGGCCTCGTATTTTGTAATTACTCAATACTGGGTAGGGAACCTGTGGCCTGCATAGACCTTGTGCAAAAACCTTGAAATAACCAATGAACCTTGGATTGAAAATTAAATGTAAGAGGAATTGAATCTATAAACCCATATTAAAACCCAACATTTTGACATCGTTGTCTGTTATGAAACCAGCTCAATAAAGGATAGAAAATATAGATCAACGACTTAGAAATTAGCCTCTTTGAGGGGGAAACCTCCTTTAAATGACACAAATGAACAATTCTTGGATGATACAAATGACAAGACCTCCTTTCTATATATAGGATTCTAAGGGTTCATAATGTACTCAGAGCCGACATAACAATAATAAGGTAAGGGAACAACAATAACAATATGGGGGCTACATGGGCACAACAATATAATAATGGGGTTTCACTAATAACAATAAGGGGTTACACTAGTAGTATAGGGACCTAACATGCCCCTTCCCTTCAAAAAGTGTTCTTCTCAACGCTTGAGTAGTTCTGGATGCTTATGTATAAAATTCTCGTCCTCCCATGTGGAATCTTTAGCGGGTAAGTTCTTCCACTTGATGAGATACTCTGAAATTGATCGATTTCGTAGCTGTCAGTTTCTTGTTTCCGTGACTGCTTCAGGTTCCAATATGATTATTCCTTCCTCATCAATTTTTGACAATATTGTTTGAACTGGGAGCTTGTCACTTATAAACTTCTTTAAGCACGAAACATGGAAAATTGGGGGCACTCGAGAAGATGCAAGGAGCTCCAATTTGTATGTCATAGTACCAATCTTTTGTTGCGCCTTGTAAGGACCATAGTACTTTGGTGATAATTTATTATCCTTCTTAGCTTGCTTAAGGGACATTTGTTTGTATGGTTGTATTTGTAAAAATACCCAGTCATCTATATCAAAACTTCTTTCCCTATGATGTTGATCTACTTGTTGTTTCATTCAATTCTGTGCCAAAGTGAGGTTATCCTTTAAGAGTTTGACGACTTGTTTTTGTTTGTGAGGTTATCCTTCATGAGATACAATATGACCCAAGTATTCTACCTCTTGTACTCGAAATAAACATTTAGAGTTTTTTGCATATAATTGTTTCTCGTTCAATAGTCTGAACACTTTATCAACATGTTGAACATGATCCTTCCAAGACTTGTTGTAGATTAGTATATCATCAAAAAATACTAATGAAAATTTTCTAAGGAAGGGTTTGAAAATGGAATTCATTAAATCTTCGAATGTAGAAGGTGCATTGGTAAGGCCAAAAGGCATGACCAAAAATTCATAATGATCCTCATGAGTTATAAATGTTGTTTTCAGAATGTCTTCAACCTTCATTATGATTTGTTGATATCCTGCATGAAGGTCCAACTTGCTGAAGTAAATTTCTCCAAGCAATTCATCCAATAATTGATCAATGAGAGGAATGGGAAATTTATCTTTAATGGTGAGCTTGTTGAGCTCTCTATAATCCAAACACATGCGTCATGATGCATCCTTCTTGTGCACCAATACTACTGGAGCAGAGAAAGAACTTTGACTAGGTTGAATTATACTAGCCTCTAGGATTTCTGCAACCATACCTTCAATTTCACTCTTTTGTGCAAATGGATATCTATAAGGCCTGATGTTTGGAGGAACACTCCCTGGAAAATGAATAGCATGATCATGCTCACAAATAGGTGGGAGGCCTTTGGGAGTCTCAAATACCTTGGAATGATTGTCCAAGACTTTGTGGAGATCTGGAGATATAGATGATTTCAACGTGGGAACCTCTAGCGAACATAATTGTGAAATTAGACCACATTGTTCTTCCTTTAGAAGCTTTGTATGTATTAGAGCTAATTATCTTTCCCGGTTTCCCCAAAGATTGTAGCCATTGGACTCCTAGTACAACATCAACACCACCCATTGGAATGGAAATAATTGGACTATTCAAAACATATTCTCCCATGGATAGCTTGATATTATGGCACTTTCCAGAAAAATTTATGGTTCCTCCACTTGCAACCATCACTTGACACTCTGGTGCTGGATATAGGAAGCAATTCAATTCCTTGGCTATCTTACAATGAATAAAATTATGGGTACTACCCAAATCAATCAACACTATTACCTTTTTCTTCTTGATATGTCCTTCTATCTTTATAGTTTGAGGAGTGGTAATTCCAGACAATGCGTACAAGATATGGGCAGACTCATTTGTTCTTTCTCTGGGGTTGGTTCCTGGCGAGTATCTTTTTCTTTTGACGTTTCTTGATCCTTTTCTTCATGATATTTCACTGCTTGAACCTTCTTCTTCTTGATATGTCCTTCTATCTTGAGAGTTTGAGGAGTGGTAATTCCTGCCAGTGCAATACAAAATATGGTAGGATTCATTTATTCTTTCTCTAGGGTTGGTTCCCAGTGTATATCCTCTTCTTTTGATGTTTCTTGATGTTTTTCTTCCTCCTCTTCACAATCTATGTAAAATAATTTCTTATCAACACACTTATGACCTTTATTGTATTTGCTATCAAAATTGTAACAAAGCCCTTTTGCTCTGTTTTCTTCCAATTGTTTTGGTGTCAACTGTAGAATTTTTCTACAGATTAGCTAGCTCTGATACCATGTAGAATTTTTCTACAAATCAGCTAGCTTTGATACCATGTAGAAATTCCCACTTGTAGATCACCTGATAATGCAATAGACTAAAGCAAAATACTTGATCTACTTCTACAACCAATTTAGTGGAATCTTAATCGAACATGAGCAACATCAATAAGAACACATTTAACTGATATGGAGAAATCAATCACACATAACACAAAAGATATAACCAAGGGAAAGCCTCAGCCTAAAACCCCAACTCTGTATTATCATACAAGTGGAAATATAGCTAGTATTACAAAAAGAATAAGCTCAAAAGCTATCCTTCTCTCTCTGCAATACCTCTGCTGCTCATAGACAGTCAAAGGCCTCTGTCAAACCTCCTGATCTTCCCTCCAAGCCCCCTATTTCTATGCGCAATTTTGATTGGGGTCTAGTGCATCCACTTGTATGAATTGGCCTCTTCACACACTCACTAACCTCTGATCCAACTACGCAGTCCCGAAGGAGATTAAATCCTCATCATGGATGAGCTTCCTTTATAGGAAAAACATTCATCCAAATGATAGTACATTGTCCCTTCTCTGATCTCAACTAGGTCTCTGTCTGAACTGACATGCATGAGTTATTTATGAGAGAATCTTCAGTTTTTAGAAGTGCAGCAGTTATATGCAAGCATGCATTAACTAAATGAACTCACATTAATTTAAACAAACTTTCTAAATAAATCTAACTGGACTTGAATTTATTAACTGAGCCAACTAATTACTACTCAAATTAGACTCATCCTTATCTCTTTAACTGATGGATAAATTCCTCAATTAATAGATAAATTGTTGCATGTCCTCACATAGACTTCATGTTTGATTTTTCACAACTAATTAAATCATGGAGAATTAATTTATTTATTTTCAAACGGCTGTTAAGTTCAAATTCAAATTTTACTTCCTATTTTTAGTCTAGGGACTGACTAAAATAGGAAACTGAACTACTAATAATAGAATGCTATTTTTAGCACTTCCATTTTTCATTCCCTGTTGCTCAATCTAGCACTAGTACCCAAACTGCTATGTATAGTAGTGTTATTTTTAGCACTTCTATTTTTAGCATTTCTTGTTGCCATTTTCAACATTCCCTCTCAACAAGAAAGGCTTCAACTCGAACCTGATCCTATACCTTTGGAATGTCCTGCATGCAACACTTCTACCAAGTGTGGTTGCTCCAACAACTCTAGAAAGAAAAAAAACTCCCAACTAACCTCTCTGTTGGGCTAGAAACATACTCTGATGTTGAAGCTCCCTATGCTGTTGACAAGTGCTCCCTCTCTGACCTCTAAGCTTCTGCAACATCTCCATGCATCTCGCACTATTGCACACCTCTTTGTGCCATCCTGCACTGGTGCAACACTCCTGTGTCTCTCGCATTGTTGCAGCCTGCTAGCTCTGCACTGTCTTGGGATTTCTACATTGTAGCTCTCTCTTCCGCTCCATCCGCATCTGCTTCTACCCACTCAGCCAATCCTACTACTCCTCATCAGGGCTCCCACAGCAAGGTCTAATCAAAGAGGTTGGTACCTCAATGATCTTGTCCCTATTCTAGCCTTCTTTGGACTGTCACTCCACATCACCCCACCTCCGACCTAGAGGAATGGATGCATGTGATCCTTCTGCCCACTTGGCTCAATATTTCCCCCTACTAGAGGTATATGCATGAGTGGATGCCTCCACTCTATCTCCTCTCAGCTTCTCCAGTTGTGGCTGCTCCACAACCTCCTGAAGTTGCTTCACCAATTTTGGTTCCTCCACAATTGTCTGAGACTTCTTCTGGCGCTGCATGTTGAGAGGTAATTTACTCTTCCTCTCAACCACCAAGTATCTAACCTTTTCCTTGCTCCTCAAGGCCTTGCATGCATCTTGTATTTCAAGTGCATACAGGTTCTTGGCTAGCACACCAATCTGTTTCATCTTTCCCGCCGTCATAAAATTTCCTGAAAAAAGAGTTGATTTTAAATCAGCGATATCTCCCTCGTCTGAACTCTGATTCAGACGATTTTTTTTTTGAATTTGGGTCCTTTTCTGCAAGGAATCTAGATCTTCTATTTGTTTCTAAAAATTTTGCACAAAACGTTTCATATCGGCTTTGAAAACTCGCGGCCCAAAACTCAAAACTTTGAAATCTCCTCTAGTATATTGTTCTTCGCTTTGATCACCTTTGCTCTGATATCATGTAGAATTTTTCTACATCTCAGCTAGCTCTAATACCATCTATAATTTTTCTACAAATCAGCTAGCTCTGATACCATGTAGAAATTCCCACTTGTAGATCACCTGATAATGCAATAGACTAAAGCAAAATACTTGATCTACTTCTACAACCAATTTAGCGGAAGATTAATCGAACATGAGCAACATCAATAAGAACACATATAAATGATATGGAGAAATCAATCACACATAACACAAAAGATATAACCAGGGGAAAACCTCAGCCTAAAACCCCAACTCTGTATTATCATACAAGTGGAAATATAGCCAATATTACAAAAAGAATCAGCTTAAAAGCTATCCTTGTCTCTCTGTAATACCTCTGCTAGTCATAGACAGTCAAAGGCCTCTCTCAAACCTGTTGATCTTCCCTCCAAGCCTCCTATTTCTTTGCACAATTTTGATTGGGGTCTAGTGCAGCCACTTGTGTGAATTGACCTCTTCACATAGTCACTAACCTTTGATCCAACTACGCAGTCCTGAAGGAGATTAAATCCTCATCATGGATGAGCTTCATTTATAGGAAAATTATTCATCCAACTGATAGTACATTGTCCCTTCTCTGATCTCAACTGGATCTCTGTCTGAACTGGCATGCATGAGTTATTCATGGGAGAATCTTCAATTATCTGAAGTGCAGCAGTTATATGCAAGCATGCATTAACTAACTGAACTCACATTAATTAAAACAAATTATTTAAATCAATCTAACTGGACTTGACTTTGTTAACTGAGCCAACTAATTACTACTCAAATTAGAACTCATCCTTATCTCTTTAACTGATGGATAAATTCCTCAATTAATAGATAAATTGTTGCATGTCCTCACATAGACTTCATGTTTGATTTTTCACAACTAATTAACTCATGGAGAATTAATTAATTTATTTTCAAACAACTGTTAAGTTCAAATTTGAATTTTACTTCCTATTTTTAGTCCAGGGACTGACTAAAATAGGAATCTATCCTAAACTGCTAAAAATAGAATGCTATTTTTAGCACTTTCATTTTTCATTCCCTGTTGCTCAATCCAACACTGGTACCGAAACTGCTATTTATAGCAGTGCTATTTTTAGCACTTCTATTTTTAGCATTTCTTGTTGCCATTTTCAACATCAACCCTGTAGGTTGTAGAAGGCTAGGAGAAACAACACTTTCATCTTTATAATTGTGATGGGTAGACTTCCTTGTTGCCATAATTTTGCTTTCCACTTTTCTTGCCAACCTGTATGCCTTCTCCAATGAATCAGGTTCCCAAAGGTGAACCTCATGCTGGATGTTATCTTTTAAAGTCCCTACAAAGACATCAATCCTCTGCTTCTTTGGAATATCATATATTCAATTTTTTTAAGTCCTTAATGTGCTCTGCCATTGAACCCTTTTCTTTGAGATTTATCAATCAGCTAAAAAAGGTGTTACTCTTTGTATCCTCATAATGTGCTATCATTTCCTCTGTGAAAATTGACCACGTGACAAGTGGTTTACGATAACAAAGCCCTTTATAACGTAAAAATTGATTCGGTTCTAAATATAAAGATGCAATACATACCTTTTGTAATAGTTTCACCTCATGTAGATCAAAATATTCCTCCATCTGTAGTATCGAATTTACTGGATCTTTGCCATCAAACTTCCTCATATCATGTTTTTCTTGATTTTAGGAGCTTGATATTGAAATGACTATAACTCTGTAATTTCGAATGTTTAAGTTCTGAACTATCAACCTGTGATAGCCCTCTGATTCCTCCTTCTAACCCTACAAGTCTTATCGCAACTGGATTCCCGAAGTAAGGGTTATGACTAATCTCCCGCGATGACCTAATTATAGACGAGTTCAATAGAGTGAACTTGTACAACATGCCACGTGTCACTGTTTAGACCTTAGGTTCCAAAAATGATATCAAACAAACTATAGTTTGTCTTCTTTCTGTAACATTTCATGATATTTGAATCAGATGCTCCAAGGGAGAGTTATGACGATTTTCCCAAGGTCACCTGTTTGGGATTTAATTCGAGAGTGTGCAGAAACCCTAAATGTCTTGGATGGTATCTCCAAAAATATAGCCAAAAAAGATCTAAAATTCGAGCATGAGCCTCCCCACGATTTCAACTCAAATGGGTTTCAATTTCAGAGTCTTAACCTTCATAGAAAACAAATTATAGCGACAATTCCACGATGATTTGTTTGAGATTGAATTTTGGAGCTTGCAAAAACCCTAACTTCCTCAGATCATATCTCCGAAAATATAGTGAGACAAGATCTGAAATTTGGACCCGAGGTTTAGAACGATTTTGTCTCAAATGGGGTTTTTGTTTTATCTTCTGAAACATCACAAAAAAACAGTTATAGCAAAAATTCCACAAAGACCTGTTTGGAGCAGCGAAACCATAGAATCCAAAGCTCTGATACCAAATGTTATGAAACCAGCTCATAAAAAGATAGAAAAGATAGATCAACGATTTAGAAATCAGTCTCTTTGAGGGGGAAACCTCCTTTACATTACCCAAATGAACAATTCTTGGATGATACAAGTGACAAGACCTCCTTTCTATATATAGGAGTCTAGGGGCCATAGTGTAATCAGCGCTGGCATAACAAAAATAAGGTAAGGGCACAAAAATAACAATAGTGGGCTTCTATGGGGCACAATAATAACAATATGGGGACTTCATGGGCACAACTATATAATAAGGGGGTTTCACTAATAATAATAAGGGGTTACACTAGTAATATAGGGACCTAAAATTGTCGGGGAATCCTATTAAAGGTGAAAAAGTACAACCAGTATTGACCATAGGAACACTCTCTCATCCTGGTTAGGCGAGGCTTGCACCAAACCTTTTCGAGGACCTAAGCATTAGATTGTTTTGATTGCTTTAATTTTCTGCCTTTTAATTGATTGTAGGAAACACTCTCTCGTCTTAGTCAGGTGAGGCTTTGCACCAAAATATTTCCAGGACCTAAGCATTAGATCGCTTTGATTTCTTTAATTTCTCACCTTTTGATTGATTATAGGAACCACTCTCTCATCTTGGTTAGGCATGGTTTGTACCAACCCTTTTCCAGGACCCAAGCATTAGATCACATTGATTGTTTTAGTTTCCTATTTTTTTATTAATTATAGGAACCACTCTCTCATCCTGATCAGGCGAGGTTTTTACCAAACCTTTTCCAGGACCCGAGCATTATATTTCCTTGTTTGTTTTAATTCTTTGCCTTTTTTACTGTAAAAACCCACTCTCTCATCCTAGTCAAGAAAGGTTTGTACCAACCCTTTTCCAAGACCCGAGATCTAGATTTCTATTGGTTTATTTAATCTAATTCTTTGCTTCTTAGATTGCATGAACAGGGAAACAAGAAAAAGGGGTAGAGGAAGTCCCCCAAAAAGAGGTCGAGGAAGGAAAGATATAGGCAAAATCACTTATACCTATGAAATCATTGCAAGAGATGAATCAGGAAACTCATCAATGGGTGTTGTCAGAGTGAGATCTCAGATGGGATCCAAGCCCATATTGGATTCTTATATTTTTCTCATCCATTTCAATGCATTTGGAGTGGAAAAAGTGGAGGAATCTGCTCACGAGACCATTTTTACCTGCGGGACCCATTTTGGAAAAACGAGGTCTGAAAACTTCCAGTAGCATTTTGAGGCATCAAACGACATTTTTTGGGGAAACTTTTCTCATGCTATTATACACACAGAGAGCTTTCCAACGGTGCAAGAATCGCGTCAATTGGAGTCCGTATGCAAAAGTTATGCCACTCAGAAGTTGACCTTCCCATTTTCACACCTATAGCTCGAGAGGATGCCACGTCAGCCCCATTATTCATGGAAAAGGGCCTAGCCACGTGTTTGTGATCTAAAATACTCTAGAAGAGTCTATTTTGTAACTTTAGTTAAGAGTTGATGTAGTCAAAATTAACCACTAGTAGGCTATCGAGTTGTGTTATAACCGAGCCACTAGGAGGTAGAGGTATTCCATTCTTTCGTTAGAATTTTGTTCCATAGTTGAGAAAATATTGCCACGCGAGATAGGAGGTAGAGCACATAAAGAGGATTTATGCACAAGGGCCATAGACATTACTTCTTTGTACTTGTAACCATATTTCCAGCCGAAGAAAAAACCTGGAAAAGATCAACCCAGTTCGAGTGCTGTGAACGAATCTCTGCTTAAAGTGGAATAAAAATTCGATATCAATCCATACCATGGCAAGATCGATGCTCTGAAGTTGAATGACTCATTGCAATAATTGGAAGTTTATTTCAATGTCCATCAGATCGAGGAAGGGCAAAAGATCTCATTCGTGTGACTGAAATTAGAGGGCCATGCACTGACATGGTGGGAGAGCCACACGGAAACCCTAAGGTTAGAGGGAGAACCTCTAGTGACTAAGTGGGAGGATTTCAAAACCCTCATTAACTCACAGTTTTATCTCATTGAGTATGTGGAAGACCAGTGGATCAAGTGGCATTACTTCAGGCAAATGTCGGGCCAAAGCGTGCAGGAGTAAACCACAGAATTCACAAAGATAGTTATAATGTTGGGTATCTCTCCAAAGAACCCAGATATACTCCTCAAGTATTTGGGGGGTCTTCATTGCCATCTATGTGAGAAAGTGATGTTGTTCAAGCCTAAAATGGTGGACAAGGCTTGTGTAGAGGCACAATACCTAGAGAACATAGGATTGAAAATAGCACAATCAAGTGGATCAAAGCAAAAGGAGAAACAAGACGCTTCTAAGGAGGTGAAGAAGAAGAAAAAATAGGGAAAAGCTTAAAAGACGGTAGCCACAACACACCAGTGCAAAATCCTAGTAACCACTGCAACATTTATGGCCAATTAGAGGAGAAGTGTTGGAAATTACATCCATAGTTAAACCTGAATAACAAGAAGAAAGATAATAAGAAGAAGAATCTCATGGCCACTAATTCGAGCAACCAAATTGAAAGAAGCTCATACATGGATGAGAAGATCATATGTACATAAGTGTAGAAGGAGGTGAATCTGAGTAGCCTTCAGCAACAGGAAGAGAAAGAAATGACCAAACTCTTCCATATAAAGATACAGGTCAAGAAGAAAAATATTCATGCTATGTTTAACTCAGGATTGCAGTTGAATCTCATTGCAGCAAAGCTGATCAAGAAGTTGGGGCTGGAAGTTGATGATCATCCAAACTCATATCCACTA
This sequence comes from Pinus taeda, assembly GCA_000404065.3. NCBI lineage: Eukaryota > Viridiplantae > Streptophyta > Pinopsida > Pinales > Pinaceae > Pinus > Pinus taeda. The sequence continues at coordinate 384,297 of APFE030885200.1, forward strand.
GAATCGGTAGATAAGGATGCAGAGATGAAGGTAATAAGATAATGCAAAATTATATTTCCTATTAGCTTTGATTTTGTTGATGAAGTAGATCTCGATGTGGTTCCCCTTGATGTATGTGGAGTCGTGTTTGGGAGTCCATACATGTACGTGCGTGATGCAATATTCATGAGGAGAGCTAACTAGTACTGGCTCATCAAGGATGGAAAATTGTTCATCATCAATGAGTAGAAAGGCAAGTTGAAAATTTCACTTGTAAGTACCAACCAAGCAAAGAAATTGATCAGTTCCAGCAAGAAGTATGTTTTATTGTTTTTAAGAGAAAATCAATCTTTGGGGGAGTCAATAAGAGGCAAGGCATCCCTAGAGGGGTGTACTATGAAGCAACAACAACAATTGGAGGAGTTGCTACAAGCATACAGGGACATGTTTCGAGAGCCTAAAGGGTTACCCCTTAAGAGAGAAGTGGAGCACGAGATGCAGCTATTGCCAGACTCCCCATTGCCAAATATTGGGTTGTATAGGAATTCTATTATAGAAGTAAGTAAGGTGAAGAAGCAGTTGCAACAATTGTTGGAACATGGTGTAATTCAGTTGAGGACATCACCATGTGGGTCAGCCATCATCATTGTGCTAAAGAAGGATGGGACTTGGCAGATGTGTATAGATTACAGGGCGTTGAATAAAATCACACTCAAGGAGGTGCCATAACACATCTTGAGAGGGTTATCAATGAGGCTGCGTAGGAAGAAGAAGGCACCTTGACTCGTTCTTCAGGTTGTATGAGTTTCAGAATCTCAAGCATGCTGAGGCCAAGACAGAGGATTTCAAGAGATTCACCTTTGGAACTCGAAGCTTCAATACGTATGACCCGCATTGCTTGATGAAGGACCACTATGCAAGAGTGAAATTTCTTTGGATCCGTAGGGCGTGTCATTGACCTAAGGAAGACCCATGGAGATATTGTTATCACTCCTCATCGTTCAATGAACCAATCGGCATAGTTGTAGAGTGGTTAGCAAAGCAAAGGGAAGCAACATCTTAGAGAGCAGCATCATCATCAGCAACAGAGGGTAGTAGACCTACGCATGACAAAGGCAAGAATAAGGTTGTTGACAGTGCAAAGGCAAAGTAAAGCTACAAGTTCAAAGCAGATCCACTTTTGTTGAAAGCAACTTTTGAGATTGAGGCTTGTTATCGAGAAAACTAGTGTCCATTCAGAGCTGCTAGTCCCACTAAGACGGGTAGCTATCTTAGAAACAAACAGATTAAAGTTACTTATCTTTTCCTTTACGAGAGATAGATGAGAGAGAAGCAGAGAGCACCAACCTTAGTTTCGCTAGTCTCCTTGCTTGTTTCCTCTCTCCTTTGATGAAGCTTTTGCCGCTCTTTTTCTCACTTGTCCCGCTTCAAAGAACACCTATAGAGTCAAGGCAGAAAAATACCATCAAAGCATAGAGATCTATAACCATAAATAATGTAGGATCAGATGTACATTAACCATATAAATTCATACATAAACAAGATTCAGAGATATACAAGCATATGGAGGAAAACTCAAATAGCTTTATTGATATAAGTAGTAGAAGAGAGGATTACAACCATGCTGTTTGATCTAGCATCATCCTCCCAGCATGAAAGCCCTCTTCACCTCATACAAAGCAAGATCACCCAACAATGTCTTCAAAGAGAAACCAACAACACTTCCTTGCAAATTACAAAATTCCAACCTTTGGATATCTAGGATGAGGGATCCATATATAGATGTTTGCAGGTGGGTGAGTCAACTTCTGGGATTTTGATTAGTGTCATCTCTCTGATAGTTCTTGGTTCCACTTGGAGATTTCATGATCTCTTACTCATCCCTGGGCGAATTCAGAGAGGCAAGTTTCGAATGAGCAACTTCTAGAAGATTCTCTGGGTTTCCACCTGGCAAACTGCTTCTGCCATTTGTCTGCTCTCGCTCATCACACCCTACAGAAGGGCTTTCCAGTATGCATCGCACTTTTTGCATGTGGCAGGTGAGATGCATCGCACCCTTAGCACTGAGCAGTCTGTATGGTCCAGTTTTGACCAGTTCTGAGTAGTTTTTCAAGGAGAACTTCTAGGAGATGATGTAATCAGCTAAAATTGCTCCTTTAGGGTATGAAACAATACTTTTAGGGACTTAGAAGCCCTTGGTTTATGCACATATGTGATTGGGGTTGTAGTGCCCAAATATGTCTATAACAGTTTCCCCCTAAAGCATGAGGTCGTAAATCTTTTTTGATGTCGGGTGAAATGCTTTATCATGAGGATCTGAGGTTTTTCGAACCTGAAGGTGACCTATAATAAGATAAAATACAATACATTATCTTCATAATATTTTCATGATCTAGCTGAGGCGGTCATTCCCATGCTCAGCTTTATAAATTCTTTTTCATGTTCATAGGACAGACATTTGTCGGCGTGGCAGACTGATGATTCTGGTAGAGCCATCATCCTTTGGTTTGGATGATTATCTATGCAGGAATGATGTACATTTGATGTCTTTATTTTCCTAAATATATCGCAGCCCGAATGAATGAAACTAGATCTAGGGTCTTCAAAACTCGTTTAATCTTCGCCTGAAGTACAAGTCGGTCCATGTGAAAAGATGTTTTGATGTCGAACATGGAAAGACATCGCCTGATTACCAGCCAATGATGTAAGCTGTTAACAGGTGCGAGAGGAATCACCGATGATGATGATGACCCTCAAGGTACTGCAGTACAATTCACGTGGTGTGAATACATGAGTCGATGTCGAACACCACGCAAAATATTTTGGTCGAAGGCCATTGATGTAAACCCGTCGCCGCAAGTGAGAAACTTGCCATTGAGGCATGCAAGCTTCAAAGCACTGAAAGGGTTGTTCCTAAGTCGACTTCTTGGATAATGAGTTGATGTCGACAAGAAGTGACCCGTCGTAGGAGGGCCTTAATGAATCCCACATCTACGACATGAAACGGAGCAAATGATTTTGTGGAGGTGAAAATGATCTGATGATACAAGGTTCAGGGTGGTGGTCATGAAAGAATGAAGCGTGAAGGTATTGCAGTGGATGAGACACAAGCTAGGTTGGTGAATTCTCTCAGTGACTTCTCTTGAACATATCCACGACACTGAAATGGATTGGTAGCGTTAACCCCAAAAATGGATGGTACAGTGGACCGATGGTGATATGACTGGTGAACGGAATAACCCAACCCGACTCAATCATGGTGATGGAGTGAAAGTGTCATGTTCAAGAGCGACCTGCTACTAATGAAGTTTCTTCAAGTTTTTTTCCCAATTTTTCCCCAGTCATTTCTGACCATTACCTCTTTATTTTTTTCAAGCTTGAGGAGGATAACATATGCTTGTTCTATAATTTGCCCTTTGGGCAAACCCATCGCTATGTTTTAACGAGCCTAGTGACAGTGAGACTCGCTCTTGTCTGCATGGATAAGTTTGTCGCTATTGTTTTAACGAGTTTAACGACAAGGATAAGTCGGTTCGTTTCAATTTTAGAGAGTCTGAAAAGAGAAGAAAAGGAAACTCCAATGTTCCTTTTTTGTAATGTAATCCCTTAAGTCCGTAAAAGTGTAAAATAATACAAAAGGGATGACTTTTCGATAGTTTTAACGAGTCGAACAAGACAAACGCTCAATATTTTTGTGTAATAATCCCTCAGGTCCAAAAAGACTAAATTCTAGAGGAGGGATGGCACTTTCAATCGCTTTAACAAGCTGGAGAGGCCAATTGCTCGACAATCTTTTCATATTTTACGAGTCAGATGAAAAGAGCTTAAAGGAGACTTGTTTTTTGAGGAACGAGTGATGTTTTCGGATAACAGCTGGTTCCAGATAAGGTTTGGAACTTTTCAATCACGACAGTGTAAAGAAAGTGGCTAATAGGATCACTCGTCACAGTTGTTCCTCAAAAGGGGTAAACAATCAAATGGAGGCATATGATCAGCTAAAAAAGAGTGGAGGTGACGGTAAGAACACGACCAAGGCTCAAAAGCTGATAATAATGCAATCGCAATGGTTATTTACCGAAGGTGGGTTCATTTTTTAATGAGCTTAAACTTTGGTGGAACATATGCTCATTGCTAGGTTTATTTTTTAATGAGCTTGAACTTCGCGTAAAACTGCTCGTGATAATGGTCATTGATATTCGATTCATCGTTAACACTATGTTCTTTTGATGGTCGTACTACCTGTTCAATTGCTCCATCAAACTGATTAGAAATGAGAATACATGTTTGAAAAATGAGTTAAAAAACTAATACCCCACTTGAATTACTTGAAAAGTAACTTAAAAGTAGTTTTTTACCCCTCATTTTACAATTTCATTTGAATTTGGGATTGTTGGAGCTCTGGAGGTGTTTTCCCCCTTGATTTTCATCAGCTGATTCCGGGAGATTCTCTGGACGATTTTCAGCACCGTCTGCACCAGGTAGGAGCTAAACCTAAGCTCTTCAATTGCATTCTTTCCTTTTTGAATTATGAGCATGTTTTCCTACTTTTCTAAGCCTCTGGGTTTTGAACAATTCGTTCTGCCCCCATCGCACCTAGTATACATCGAAAGGTGAAATGCATACTAGGCTGGCCACTGGCTAGTCAATATGCATCCCACCCAATACACAGCTAGGGTGCGATGGGCGCAAGGAGGAAAACTTTTTCACTGATTTTTCATGGAAATTTTGCCTATTTTTTGCCAAATCAGGATCCTAATTCTTCTCTTGTTTGTTTTTCATAGATTCATCGGAGAAAAATGGTTGTTACATGGCATGAACGCGAGCATGAAGAAGAGGACATGGTTGCCTTACATGATCCGGGTAACTGCATTGCGGAACTGTGGCTTGCTCAAGTTCTTCCGCATATCTAGCATGAGGCAACAAATCAACTTGTTGCAATATTTCCTCGATGCATGGGATCCTACCAACCAAGTGTTCCAGATTAGAGGCAAATCCATCCCCTTGACTGTTGAGGACATCTACTTCTTGACCGGTTTATCGAGGCGTGGTGCCCCTCTCTCACTAGCAGGTTCTGCCTGTGGGGGCGAATCCGTGAGGGATTATATTCACCGACATTGTAAAGAAGGATCTCAGCCGAGCAGGGATGGCAAGATCAGTATCCGAGATGTCACCGACTGGTCCTTGAGGACTATTTTATTCACCTTTGCTAGATTGGCTGGTAGCGCGGCCCTTCACTTGGCCAATAGGTCCTATATGCAGTACGCCTTGGAATGCCTCGAACCAAAAGTATTCAACTGGTGTGATGCAGTACTTCCAGTGATAAAAGAACAGCTTACCAAGGTGAAAAATGGAAGATCCAAGAACTTTGGCTATGGTTCTATTCTGACTGCTTTTGCCTTGGAGAAGATCCCACTGGTGCAGCCATAGTACATTTCACTCGGTCTGGAATCACCGACTGAGCCACAGATGCAGAGATGGGTTGACCTTATGGCTAGACATGTTGTTCAATCATAGGTTTCCTTCTCTAATGCCTTCTTCGAGTGGTTCAACCATCAGTAGATGGTTTATGCCGAGTGTCCGTATGCTGGGATGGATTTCCGAGGTGACCCAGATTTGGTGCTGCCGGCTGGCAAGCAGTGGGGTGTCATAGGTAAAATCTCTGACCATATCTCTATTTATTTCTTTTATAACGTTCTTGTGCTTTTTAAATGTTTATCAAGACTAATCAAAACTCATGTGCTCATGCAGATATCAGGCCAGTGAGACCAGCAGTGCGCCTGAGAGCAGCAATTATCATTCCAGCAGGAGAGGTTGTAGGGAGGGTTGTCCTTCGCGATCTAGATGTAGTCGAGACTCTTGTAGTGTTGCAGGATCAGATCGAGGGTCTCAGTGCGCCTGAGAGCAGCAGTTTTCGTTCCAGCAGGGGAGGCTGTAGGGAGGGTTGTCCTTCGCAATCTGGATGTATTCGAGACTTTTGTAGTGTTGCAGGATGAGATCGAGGTTCTCACCCTTGTTATTCCGGATGTGAGGACCGAAAAGTTGCCTCTGAGATTATAACGCCATACCACTGGCGTGCCGAGCCGATGGACTAGGCTCTTACGCATGATTGCACAGGCAATGACTTGTTATCACTAGCACCATTAGACTAGGGTGCCCCCTTGCATTTTGAGTTTTTGGGTCATATGACCGATTTTGTCCTGGGCACAGAACACTATGTACAAACTATAAACAGTTATATATATTTTTGATTTTCGGAGCTTTATTTTGGTTAAGTTATATGATCCTGATGCAAATATTCATGAAATGATTTTCTTTTACAAATGTTGCAAATGTCTATCTAACACATAATTTTCTAATGAATCAGTTAATGTGTTTAAGTTTTTGGAAATATGTTGATATTGAATAGAATCAAACTGCCTTTCCAAAATCTTGACCCTTAGGAAAATACGATAGATAGCTGGATTCTGAACGGAATAGATGCCGGTAAGCCGCTGAAGTTTTTGAATTCTTAAAGAATTTCTTAATTTCAGCTTTATGTGGACAATCTCTCATCCAATGATCCTCATCGCATATCTGACATCCCGAAGGAGGTTTCCTTTGCCCAGAAGGGTTTGCAGAAGATTTTTCAGGAGACAACTCAACCTGCTTCTTCTTTTTCCCTTTCTTTTTCTTCTTGCCGGCTGGTTGCTTTGGTTCTTTTCCTTTGTCGGTCGACACGGCATTAACCTCTAAGGCAAGAAGTTCTTCATTTGAATTTTGACCAGAAATCTTACAGGTTTCGTAGATGTAGCCTTTGTGGATTTCGTGTTGGTCGTACCTATCACGCCATCACCAGAATGAGAGTCTTTGTTTGATTTAGGAGGAGGAGGAATGGAAAAATCTGATCTAGGAGCATCAGATTTTGTCATAGAGCATTCCAGACTGAGTATAGATCAAGTCTAGATATTGCGCACGAGCAATGACTTGCTCTTCAGTGACGACCCCTCCCTTTGCCACATCTTCTGTAATAGAAGGTAACAATGACTTAATAAACCATTCAACTAGCAGCTAGTCAGGAACATATGTTTTTACCATTCTACGATGACGTCGCCACTCATGAATATGATCAGATATGTGAGTGGTCGTCATCTGCTTGAAATTGGTAAGAAGCTTCGTTCATGTTTCGTACCTTATTGGTAACTGAAAATGGGTTAAAAAGGTGGTGGCAAGGGCGCCGAAGTTATCAAATGAAGCTATAGGCAATTCAATGTACCATTTTGCTACCAGACCAGTTAACGTTCGTTGAAAAAGGCAAAGCCTAATCGAATCATCATTGAGAGCGTTGGACGAACACCATAGATGAAAGGTCATCACATGATTCGATGGATCTTCACCCGGATTCCCATTGAATTTAGGAATATCTGACGGAGGTTTATGAGGAAGCGTTGGCCGCCAAGGGGAATAAGCAATTGGATCGTTTCTTAGCCGATTTAGATCTGGTAACTCTAAATTCACCACGAAGGGCAACTGTTGATTCAGGTTCGGCGAAGCATACCTAGGATAAGATGGGATCGCCTTAGCAGTGGGTCTTTGCATACCAGCATAATGTATTTGATGCTGATAACTTTTATAAGGTTGATGGGCATAACCACTTTGATATGATTGATGGTGACCGTTTTGAATATACGACTGTCCATTACTTGCAAAGCTTTGTTGCTCAGGTCCTCGGTAAGCTTGCTGGAATTGCGGTTGTTGATATTGCACCAGCCATGGTTGTGAAACCATTTTCTGTTGCCCAATACTGGATGTTTGACCAAGATGAGGGGTTATAGTACCTATTTGAGACTAGGTCACTTCAGTTAAGGATCCACTAATTGAAGGTTGTGATTGGGTCGCGCAGACAAGAGGTTGTTGTATTATGACCTAAGAGACTGGAGGTTGACATACAACAAGCAGCGCTTGTACTTACGACACCGTCACAATAGTCGGTGTAGTGGGAATATTTGACACAGGTTGATTCGGTTGTATAAAATATACAACCCTTGATTGTTGAGGTAGTATTGGTATCCAACCACTGGATGCGATTCCAGCCTGACCCGAATTCTGTTGTGAACTCTCATATGGTTGTTCTCCCGGTGGGAACAATGAAAAGGCATACTACCCCCCATATGGTTGCAACCCAGTGCTCAAAGGGAAAATTGGCCTTTGGAGACTAGACTGCCCAAATTGATACTATTGCGAAGGATCAATTTGCTGAGACGCAACATAAGAGATTCCAGATAAGGTATCGGACGAACAAATGGGAACAGACCATACTGTTGAAACAATCCTTGGGTGGACTCCATCTAGCAGTTGAGAGCTAGTTAGGATAGATGGTATACTAGTGAACATTGTCGGAGTGGCGGCAGGAGGTTTCGCTGCCGCTGTGTCAGATGACACAATCCTAGATTTTGATGGTTGTTCAGACATACCGAGTCTATCCAAAAGATTTCCTAGCGATTCTACAGGGACTTGCGAAGAAGGATGACTAACTTCTGAAGTAGAAGGATATAAGTGGATCCCAGTTCCAAAATGCAATGGAGTACTGGATGGAATATCATCCGTAATTTCTTCTATAGCAATCAGTCTATGCGGAAGAGGTAGACTGTCAGGTCCGTAAAATATTTCTGGTGCCTCAGAAAGTATAAACTCTGTAGCGACAGATGCTGGAGGGGTAAAACCTTCCGAATCAACCCTAGATGGAGCTGGTTCAAGAATAAAAGTGTTTACTGTTACACTAGGATCAGTTCTAATGTCCTCTTGTAACTGCAGAACTTCTTCTATAGAGGCAGGGATACCAGAAACAGTTGGAGTAACTGGAGTCTCCGATGATGTTGAAACACACGTTTCAAACAAACCAGGAGATTTTGACCCAGTTAAACGAGTCCGCTTGGCCCAGAATGGTTTCATTTCCGGAGCCAAAGACGACTGACTCGTTAGTCTCCACGAACGACGGGGTTTTGATTGAATTTCTTCCACGATTGCGGATTACTTGATCAACTCAAAATAAAAAGGGAAAATGTTATTCCGAATTAAATGAATTTTAGACGCTTTGACACAATTTTCTTTTTCAATTTTTAAGAGTTGAGAAAAAGCTAAAGATGACTCTAGTCGCCTTCGATTTTTAATGAGCCTGAAGTGACAAGTGCTCAGATGGACCTTTTCTTTTAAGGAGTGTGAAAAGGAATGAAAGAGACTACTCTAGAAATCTAGACAGAGGGATTACCAAACCAATCGCAAAACTGCAGAATACGTTTTACGGTACGGCAGTCAATCTTCCTTAATGTTGTGTTCAGTGCATTGCGATCGATAGGGCGACAGACACGGCTTCCTAAGGATAAAGGATATAGCCTATTGTGGTCTCCCAATATATACTCGATGGTACATGGGAGCACAATTTCGTACTAGCACTTGTTGTCTCAAAGAGGAGAAATCACCCAACCTATGATGAAAGCGACAGTTACCAGGCGTTACGATGCCGGAATACGTCTAGCCTAGACTTCTAAATGTTGTGCATTAGGTTCCAAAGCATTTTTATGTTCATTGAACTTATTTTACAATTGATCTTTCTTAAGAAGTTTGCCTTTAAGGTTCATCGCATGATGTAGATATACAACTCCTAAATATGCAATCTAAGATGATAAACAGTCGTTTACTCTTCTTTTTGCAATGAAAATCCTAGGTACTAAGGAAAGAGAAGCAAAATTCTTTCAACATAGAGCAGAGAGCACACACTAGGATGCACTGTCCTAAATCAATCTCCACAAGCAGTCTAAATGCAAATGCACATGCATCTACTTTTTTTCCGCTTTCTTAATGTGTGAATGACAAAAAGAATGCTAAGTACAAATCTGAACTATCTTTTCTTTCAAAGCGACAGTACTAACATTTTTTATTTTTATTTTTAAACAAAAGGAAGACGAAGACGACACTTTGCTATTTCAAATCCAAAAAACGAAAGGAAGACTAAGACGACACTTTGTGATTTTGAATTCAAAAAAATGAAAGGAAGACTACTTTGTGATTTTGAATTCAAAAAACAAAAGGAAGGCTAAGACGACACCTTGCAATTTTGAACTTGAAAAACGAAAGGGAGATGAAGAGCTACACTTTCAATTTCAATTTGAAAACTACTTTTGACACTTCAAAGAAAAGATAATTCAAACCAAAAACAATGCCAAAAGTGTAATCGACTCTCAGAAAGAGGAAGACTCTTTTCTTTGACTGAAAATGACAATTGTGACACTTTCAAATCGAAAGACGACAGTTCGATTAAGCTACTATTTTCTAAAGAGAACTGTAAATGGCGAAAAATACATAAAGACATTCACAATTCTTTGTACAATGGAGGTTGAATAATGCAAAGGAAGGGAGTTTCAACAGTGGTATACTGATCATAGACAGCAAAACTCCTGAATAAAGCTGAAGACGATGAAGAAAAACCAAAATCTGGAGGTAGAAATAGTCTTATTTGATCATCGCAGCTGTAACACAGGGAAACAGGGATGCATTCCACCTACTGCACATGGGAGGTGCGATGCATCCAGACTGTCAAAAGGAGACAGTGCGATGGTCTAGGGATGAGACTTTCACTTGGTCTTTGGTTACAGTTTGTAGCTTAGTTCAAGGATTTAGGCTGAGCTAATAATAGTCAGTAAACACAAAGTATAGGGGCTAATCTAATGAGGTTACTTGAGCTACCACCGGGGCACTTAGGATGTTTGCAAGTCAGTTGTTCAGTTTATAAACAAAACCCAGAGATAAACTGAAGTAGCGTTGATCTACTTTGCACTTGCATAGCAAATGCAGTTCGAAGGCTAGCTGGCTTAACTTCAGGCTTCGTCTGTAGTTTATAGAGAAAACAAATATAAACAAGCAATCAAACTATTCACTCCCCAACGGAGTTGCCTTTTGTTATAGGGAAAACTAGTGTCCATTCAGAGCTGCTAGTCCCACTAAGATGGGTAGCTACCTTAGAAACAAACAAATTAAAGTTACTTATGTTTTCCTTTACGAGAGATAGATGAGAGAGAAGCAGAGAGCACCAACCTCAGTTTCTCTAGTCTCCTTGCTTGTTTCCTCTCTCCTTTGATGAAGCTTTCGCCGCTCTTTTTCTCGCTTGTCCCACTTCAAAGAACACCTGTAGAGTCAAGGCAACAAAATACCATCAAAGCATAGAGATCTATAACCATAAATAATGTAGGATCAGATGTACATTAACTATATAAATGCATACATAAACAAGATTCAGAGATATACAAGCATATGGAGGAAAACTCAAATAGCTTTATCGATAAAAGTAGTAGAAGAGAGGATTACAACCACGTTGTCTGATCCAGCATCATCCTCCCAGCATGAAAGCCCTCTTCACCTCATACAAAGCAAGATCACCTAACAATGTCTTCAAAGAGAAACCAACAGCACTTCCTTGCAAATTACAAAATTCCAACCTTTGGATCTCTAGGATGAGGGATCCATATATAGATGTTTGCAGGTGGGTGAGTCAGCTTCTGGGATTTTGATTAGTGTCATCTCTCTGATAGTTCTTGGTTCCACTTGGAGATTTCATGATCTCTTACTCATCCTTGGGCGAATTCAGAGAGGCAAGTGTCGAATGAGCAGCTTCTAGAAGATTCTCTGGGTTTCCACCTGGAAAACTGCTTCTGCCATTTGTCTGCTCTCGCTCATTACACCCTACAGAAGGGCTTTCCAGTATGCATCACACTTTTGCATGTGGCAGGTGAGATGCATCGCGCCCTTAGCACGGAGAAGTCTGTATGGTCCAGGTTTGACCAGTTATGAGTAGTTTTTTAGGGAGAACTTCTGGGAGATGATGTAATCAGCTGACCTTGTTCCTTTAGGGTATGAAACAACACTTTTAGGGACTTAGAAGCCCTTGGTTTATGGACATATGTGATTGAGGTTGCAGTGCCCAAATATGTCTATAACAAGGCTAAGAGGCAACAACGTGACAAGAGGATTGCGCAGAGGCTACAAGAGAAACAAAGGATGGAGGAAACAAAAAAGTAGTTGCAGGAGTTGAAGCAGCAACTCCGGGAAGAACATGAGTTGCGCAAAAGAGAGAAGGAAGACAGCAAGAACAGGTACAACAGGAGGCACAACATGCACAAATTGATGAAACTGTGCCCATATAGGTTATAGACTCATATGTGCAACTGGCACAAGGAAGATAGGGTGAGAAGTCACATGAGTAGGACTTAGCTCAAGAGATTGAACATATGATAGAGCAGATGGACACGGATATGGTTCGTCCAGATTCAGATCATGATATTGACTGCATGCCTCAGAACCAAGAGGTCACCCTACCCACTTCACCAGATCCGGAAGCAGAGAAATTCCCAAGTGATCAAGGAGACACAAAGATCCTTGAAGACAATCCAGAAGCGGAGATGCCCAACATATCTTCGACGAGTCACAACACAGAGTTGTGCAGTCATGCAGATTACCCACTATGGATGTTCATATATCTCCTGCGCAGTTTGAAGAGTGAGTGATCGTGTCTGATGTACGTAAGCATCCAGCAACATTGGCTGATGCTACTAGAGCATATGCCGAAGCCACCAGCTCAAGTGTTAGATTCTTGATAGCTGAGAATGAACGTATGGCTAAGGAGTTACAAGTGGCCAAGCAGGGAGGAGAACATCTTACATCATCCGCCATAGCAGAGTTGAAGAGAGCGATACTGGATGAAGTATTGTCTCTCGAGGCAGTCATGTGAACATCGTATTCCAAATTCGTCACCATGCATAAGTCAATTGTCCATCTCAATGGTTGACAACAACGTTGTGCTAGGAGAGCACGCATCTTGTCAAATATGCATACTGTCGTTGATCACATGCAAATTGGACAATGAGGTATAAGGGAGCCCCATTTCACTTGCCAAAGGTGATAAAGCCAAAGGTTGTAGAGTTGAAGGCATGCATCCAGAGTTAGATCCAGAACTATGAGGAACTCCTGCAACTCATCACCAGTTTGCAGGCTTCACATGCACGAGTGTTCAGAAGCATTGATGTCATTGTGTGCATGCACGCGATCCCATCCATTAGCACACTCACCGAGGTGAAGTCAAAGGACCAAGTTCGGCTGGAGCTGGACATGTACTTCAATGATTTGATGTGCGTAGCCACCAACACATACTTGGAGATCATAAAAAACACTATGCATTAGTATGTTGTTGGTTCATTGCACTTAAGACTATGATGTGCATGTTATCAGACGAGTTGGACAGAGGTGCCAAATCAGTGTACCCGGATGCAACAGAGTAAATAGTGCACTTTCAGTAGGATGTCACCATTGAGCACGCCGACACCATAACAGTCTGCCAAGCTTGGCATCAGTTCGCCATCATTGATCATCGTGAGGATGTTGAAGAGTTGGTATTCTCGCAGCTGTTCGAGTCTTAGTGAAATCTTGCATGGCTTGCTCAAGCTTATTTTGTCTCAGATGGGTACATGTGTAGATTGTAATGTAACATCTTGTAAAAGTGAAAGACCAAGTGTCGATAGTAGAATGTAACAGTCATGTAGTAGTTGAAGAGTCATGAGGGTAGGTGAAGAGTCACAAAGGGGAATGTCACAGGTCACCCCACCTTTTTCTATTTATAGAACCTCATAACTCATTGTAGAGCCTTTTGGGAGCCAAGTTTCCTATAGGTGTATCTTAGAGAAAGCTTGGAGTGTATTGTAAAGAGCCTTGGCTTCTCCACAGTGCAGAGCTAGTATATCTCTTTGAAGGAGTAGGCGACAGTGACTGTAAGGTTCCATTGTCGGGACTAGTGGTTGGTCATAGTTGTATGTATGATTGGATCTTTCACTTTCTTAATATAATAGAGCCAACACATTTCATGCATAAGTTGTTATTGTAGTTCAGCGATCTTGGTTACTCTAATCATATATGTAGCTGCTGTTTACACATGTATGTATGGAATTTTTTGTATATGTTTGTATGAATCTTATCGGAGTGTGTTGTTGGTATAACCATCACTTTGAATTGTTGGCTAACCTGCTTTCCAGCTTGTGATCTTTTTTTGTTTGTGTGTTCCCTTGCAAGCTGCGTGCTACCACAGTTTCCAAGGGGTGCACTCATTTCCCTGTTCCATGTGTTAGAGCCATTCATGCACCTTCTTTGACTTGCTGCACATGGAAAACCCTTGCTACCAACAAGGACATCTTACTTATCTCTGCGTGCAATCGTGGTCAAAGCGATATCGTACTACCCCACTACTGGCACTCCTACACCGAACGGTCTGAGGTCTAGTTGGGACTTCTTATCGGGGATATCCCCTGACATGTTGGTGGTTCCAGCACCGTCAACAAAATTACAACAATCTTTGTTTCCAACATGAGTAAGAGCTCATTTAGACACCAGGTTGATTCAACGTAGGTGGGTGAGAAAATGGCCACACGCAGAGTGGCTGTTTGAATAGCCTCTCTATTTGAGGCATTAGATAGTCTCCTCGTTCCAATTCACATTGTTCCATAAAGACCTTCAATCCATATGAAAAATGCCGATGGTAGAGTAAATTGGCGAAGGTTTTCTTGACACCAGGACCCCTATGATTAACAAAAACATCATAGCAAAGATTGCTCGAGATGTTGGGATCAACAGAGGTGGAGGTGGAGGCAAAAGCGGTGGAAGAGGATGGAGCCATTGCCAATTGGAAATAGACAGCAATAGACAGAAACGAGGGATGACTTAGACTCAAACTAAGACTGCAAGGGAGGGGTTTCTTCAGCCAGGGAGAAATTGTGGAGAATTGACTTGTTTATGTGTGAATGGGCATTTTCGTACTGACAAACCATCAACCGTGCCAAGCCTAGCTGGGTAAAAAGAAATGTACCGAGTCCCTACAATCAACCCATCTTGGCAAAATAGGAATGACCGACTTATACATAAATTTCATTTCTTGTAATCAACATCTTATAAGTTTTTGGCCTATTACTAGATATAATTTTGGGTAATTTTAATGCACAAAATTTGTTGGAATCACACTACAAAGATCTTTTAAGACATTAAATTCATTTATATATTAAAAATCATAATTTCAAGGGAAAAAACGCACATAATTTTTTTTTTTTTAAATAATAAATTTACTCTATGAGATTACAATTTAAGTTAAAAAAAATTTAGAGACAATTTAATGGTAAAACCCTTGATCGTTATAAATATATCATGATAAAAATAATTGATACAATTATTAAAATGAGTTGAGGTCGAAGTTAGAAGCGTCAGCAGAAAAGATGCAACCATTGTCAATTGTGAAAGTAAACACAAAAATTGGCGGTAGAAAATAGATTGAGACCGCAGGGGAGGAGGTTGTTTAGCCTCCGGAAATTGCGAAGAACACGCTGATGCGGATTGTGTGTAGAGTTATTTATTATTTTTTAAACCTTTTATCGACTTATTTTATATTTTTCAAAATTTTCAAAATTAACGTAATATGTTACAGAGGCCTCAAACATATGAAGGTAAAATACATATTATATTGAAGGCGTATGTAAATTAAGGATTTGGTTTACACAATATTTTTTTCATTAAATACCGGAAAAGTTTAAAGGCATATTATATATATATATATAATTTAAAGGCATATACCCCTCATTTCTTAATATTAGTTAATGAATATATTTCTTAATATCTAATTTTGAACTATTGTAAAAGTTTAAGGGCATTGTCTTTATCATCATAAAAAAATATACTTCTCTCTTTTTAATATTAATTAATGAATATGCACAAGCTTATCTAATTTTTAGCTTGTAATTTTTAAATAAACACATCCCCATAACAGTCCATTGCATTAGATACCCATACCCGTCATTGTGGTCCAACATGTTAACTCCAAAGGCATAGAGGCTCACCAACAACCATTCCAAGCCTATACCTTAATCCTACCTATCTGCAGAAGAACAATATATATTATAATATGCACTCAATTGCAAATGGTTTACAACTTTTACACTTATTTTAATTAAAAAGCTTTTTCATTTGTATTTTTTTACTAATGAAGAGATGAACAATGTGTATGATGACATATACTCAATATTAATTATTTTCATTTCATTAGGTTAGAACTATAGTTCCACCCATTTAGTTTAAGAGTCTTTTTAAATATTTAAGTTAATTGACAATGTTAAAAATATAATGTTAAATTATTTAGTTTTTTTTTTAATACATTTATATAAATAAAATGATATAAATGTTGCTAGTCATTTAAATATTTATGTGTCATTTGTAATGTCGAGAATGTGCAATGTAGGAAATAGAAAACTGTTTGGAAACTGTTAATCTCATCATTTGGATTGTATGTATTTTGAATAATAGTCTCAAATTATTAAATATACTAACATCCATAATTTTTTGTTTTTTAAAGAATAGAAATTTGTGAAATCCTATTTCAAAACAAATTGATATAATTAATAATTTTAATAGAAACAAAATGCTTTTTTTTTTCTTCTAAAGCTAGAGCGGATCCTTCTATACATTTAATTTAAAAAAGAGACATAGTGTACAAAAGCGACCAAGGCGGTAAGGCCCACCACAACCTATGGTCCCAAGACATCAACTCACACCACGGCTCGAGGGCCCACCAAACCGAATGAATAGTCCACTAATGACTAATCGATCCTCCGCCATAGATCAAGCGGATGAGAACCACATCGAGTGGCTAACAAGCTCGCCGTTTAACCTACAAATCGGACTCGATGAGCCCAATAGACCATATTTAATAATCATATCGGGTCTGATCAGGGAATTAACCTCTGATCACTTTATCCACCCAAAATCCACCATCTGCGCACGATCCCAATGAGATCGTGCAACTAGCACGGTACTTAACCTCTGTTTCAGACCTGAAGCTGGATTAATATCCCGCCTAAACAATTTCGGTTCCGGATCCTCGTTATCTTTCTTGCTGGTCTCCACGTGAAATGCATGGGATTGTTGCGATTTCACCAACCTGCTTCCCTTTTATCGGCAACCATGGTCCAATGACTCAAGGTCCCTGATCTAATTTTGCTAGAATTAGGGTCCATAAGTGTATCTTTGGCCCATCTAAACCTATTTGTATTCTCCAGCTTGAGTACCATTAATATATACAGTTCCAGGAGAAATTCCCGCCTGAAGGTCAAATGTAGACTTTAGAGCGATATCTAACCTCCTACTCGCGCTTTTCCATCTACTGCTTTCCCCTGTGGACCAAAATTACTTTGTCTCCAACAGTCTTCATCCTACTTATTCCCCTTGCTCTGATAGAGCTCTCTGTCTAAGATCGCCTGTCTAGAGCATTCTTCCCTCAAATGTCCTTGGGGAATCCCTATCCAGTCATATCTAATATTGGTTTTTGAACAGAGCACACCTTCGTTTGCTAAAATATCCGCTAATTTGTTGGTTGTTCTGTGCACATGGATAGAACTAAGGGTTCTCGTGTTTTGCAGGTGGGCTTGAATGCGTTGATATACTTGCAGTAACCTCAAGTGTCTTGACACTTTATCTGGTGCTGATCCATTACCAACTTTCTTGACCGATTTAATTATCAATTCTGAATCAGCTTCAATTATGATGTTATGTAAATTAGAGTCCCTTAGAATCTCTACACAATGTTCCATGGCCATGAGCTCTGCCATATTATTGGTGGCCTTCCCCAAATGACAGTGAAAGATGGTTTTTATGAAACCTCTTTCATCTCTTATGACCCCTCCATACCTAGTTTTAGCCATACCAGGGTTTCCTTTTGAGGCTCCATCTATATTGCATTTCATATAACCGTAAGGTGGAGGTTGCCAAAATTCCTTATCAGCTGTTATATACCTTACTATCTTGTTTGTTCCCTTGGGGAAGAGTCCCTGTAGTCTTCAATTTAGTAGTATCTACTCATCCTGATCTTGAGGTTGGTTATCAGGGAGGCTTTTTAAAAGGATTCTTATAGCCTCTCTGAGTTGTCTTATAATCTAAGTCATGATACTTTCAGGTGACCCCTTCTCGTTCTTGAAGATTATATTGTTGCATTCTTTCCAGACATCTTAGATTATAAAGCCCGGAACCAAAGCCCACGCCTTGTTGATTACTTCATTTGCTGAGAAATTTTTCCTCTAGTTCCTCAAAGTTCTAGTAATGTTGCGAATGTCCCTATCTGTTTGTCTAAAGATTGAAGCCACCCAATTCCATAAGGTGGAGGTGAATGGGCATAGGTTAAGAAGGTGTTCTATAGTTTCCTCCTATAATTCACATAGCTTGCATCTAGATGGTCTCGCTACCTCCGTTTTCCTAAGATTTTCCCAAGTTAGAATTTTTTTTATGCTGCACTAACCACATGAATATTTTAATTTTCATCCAGTTTTGGCTTTGCTATAGGTCCTTCCATACCTTATCTGGGTTTGGAAGTCAAGCCCCAGGGCTATTCGCTTGGCATCTTTGAGGTTGAAGTTTCCTTCATTGTTTCTACCCCATCTTAGTTGATCTGAAGATGTTGATATTAGAATCTTTCTCTAATCCAAGATGATTGTAAGAGCTTCTGCCTAGGCTTTCAATGGGGAGTCATCACTGTAAACTAGGTTCTTCCATTTTCTCCATTTTCCATCACTTCTTTCTTGATCCCAAAAATCATTTGCTTTGTGTAACCCTTTATCATCAGTTTCATTCTTGAGATTGACAAATTCTTCTTTTAACAGTTTAGGTTCCTGATGCCAATTATCCTCCCAAAACTAAGTGAGTTTTCCATCTCTGATCTCCCAGAAACTGTGTTTCTGAACTATGGCTCTGTTTTCCCAAGCTCTGTTCCAAATGTGGGAGCCCTTGATGAGTCTCGTCATCCTAATGTAATCCCTTTCATGCCAATTGCCTGCATATTTATGTTTCCGAATTTTGGCACAAGGGGAAATCGATTCTTTTAGCCATCTCCACCATAGTTTTGCCCCCAAGACTTTGTTTAGGCTTTCAGGGTCATCAATTCCCAAACCTCCATGTATATTTGGCTTACATATTTTATCCCAGGCTACCAAAGCCCATTTCTTCTTCTCTTCTCCCTTGCCCCAAAGAAAATCCCTTGGATATTTTTGATGTGTTGCATTACTCCTTTAGGAGCTGGAAGGACTGAGAGCATGAAGATGGGGACAGTTTGAAGGATAGCTTTTGTAATTACTAGCCATCCTACTATATTCAAAGACTTGATAGTCCATTTCCTGATTTTTTCCTGAAGTTTATTAGTGACCGGCTTCCAAACTGCCTTGCTCAAAGGTTTGTCTCTTAGAGGTACTCCCAAATATCCGAAAGGTAGCATATCTCTTTGGAAGCCTAGAATTTTGGTGAGGTTTCTCTGAATAGAAATGTCATTATTAAAAAAGAAAATCTTAGATTTGGTTAGGCTTACCTCTGTCCCCGCAGCCATAGCAAAGTCATTCAAGATTTGTTTGAAGGTTTGAGCTTCCTTGACTGTGGGTATACCCTACAGCATGGCGTCGTCCACAAATTGTTTATGAGTCAGGGAATCCCCATTTAAAGTGAGTTTAAGACCATGGATTTTGCCCTCTCCTTTGGCATGTTTAATCGCATTTCCTAGCCCTTCCATCATGAGAATAAATAGGAAGGGTGAGAGCGGATCTCCTTGTTTGAGTCCTCCCAAGGGCTTAAAGGTCTTTGATGGTGATCCATTTAGCAGGATTGGAAAACTTAGGGTGGTTACAAGGGCCATTACCCATCTTATCCAGCTATGGTCAAAGCCATATGTTATTAGTAATTCCTTGATGTAAGCCCAACTCAGTTTATCATAAGCCTTTTCTAGGTCAAGTTGAATGACCATACATGCCTGCTTATTGCTCTTAAGCGAGTGAACCACCTCGTGCGCCTGAATGATGTTATTTAGAATTTGCCTACCTTCCACATATCCTGTTTGCTCCTCAGACACTAGAGTTGGGAGCAGGGGTTTAAGTCTGTTCGCAATTACTTTTGAAATAATTTTATACACCACGTTGCATAATGCTATAGGTCTAAATCTGTCTGGAGTGATAGCATTCTCTTTCTTTGGAATCAGGGCTATGAAATAGGTGTTGAGTGCTTTCAGAACAATTTTGTTCTTCCTTGAGTCCTCCACCACATCAAGGATATCATGCTTGGCTATTTCCCAGCATGCTTTGAAAAAGTCAATGTTGAAACCATCCGAACCTGGAGCTTTCCCGTTTTGCATTTCTTTGATGACTGTGCTGATTTCTTCTTCATTCACTGGCATGTTAAGATTATAATTGTCTTCTCTTGTCACTAGCTTAAGAATGTGCTTTGAGACGTCCTTGATAAATTGAGATCTATCTATGAGAGGTTCCTTGGCTATGCCTTGGAAATGCTGAACCATAACTGTTTCTATTTCTTGGTGTGAATTGAGTTGTTTTCCGTGAGTATCTTTGATTTTTAAAATCCTGTTTTGCAACCTATGATCCATGGTAGATTTGTGAAAAAAACATTGTGTTTCTTTCTCCTTCTTTTAACCATTGTACCCTCGATTTCTGTTTCCAGAATATCTCCTCTTGCTTCCATAAGCCCTCCCATTCTCATTGAACATAATCTGCGTGTTCCTTACTCTCCTCTGTGAAGCCCTCTGTAATAATGGTTTGGTTAATTTCCTGGAGTTTCCGTTCTACTGATTTTTTGGCTTCAAATATGTTGCCAAATTCATTCTTATTCCAATCTTTAAGCCTCTATTTAACGTGTTTCAATATTTGCTACAGAAGGAACATTTTAGTACCCTGAACTTGCATATCTTCTGTCCACCATCTTTCAATATTGTTGATGAAGTCAGGATGGCTAAGCCAAATGTTTTCAAACATGAATGGTCTATTTCTTGGAGTTCCTATAAAGGACGCTTCAAGTTGAATATGCCTGTGGTCTGAGCCTCCAAAAGGAAGTATCATAGAAACTAGGTTATGGCCTGCGAGGATGAGGTCCTTCGAGATAATGAATCTATCAAGTTTAGAGGCCACTTGAGCTATTCCTCCCCTCTTATTATTCTAAGTAGAAATGACATTGGTTGCCTCTGTATCAACTAGTTTCATGTTGTGTATGAAATTCTGAAATGCTATAGAATCTCTGCCTAGTGATCTAGTTCCCCATTTTTTTCCGATAGAGACCTAATCATATTGAGGTCCCCTCCCAGACTCCAGGTTATACCCGGATGTCTTGCTTTTAACTCCTCCAATGAAGTTAGAAGTTGGAGTTTATCGTCTGGCTTTTGTGGGCCATAAAAATTTTTGAGTAAATAAACTTCCTTGTCCCCCAAAGGTTGGGTAACCACTGATAAATAGTTCCTGGATGCTTAAGCATCTAGGATGCCAAGTTTCTGAGGGTTCCAGAGTGTGAGAATCCCTCCTGCTGCTTTGTCTGCTTTAACTTCTAGATATTCATATTTGATAAACCATTTGTTATGTATCTCTCTTATTTTTTTTACTGAACATTTTGTTTCCTTAATGAAAATCATATCTGGTTTTTCTTCTTTCATTCTATTGCTAAGATTTCTTTGCTTCTTTTTACTTCTTAGATCTCTAATATTCCATGTTGTGACCTTCATTAGGAAAGATTTGTAAAAGAGTAACTAGTTAGGTCTTTCATCTTACCTAAATATATCATGAGTTTTCCACACTCTATCAGCAACTCATTCTGTTTTTTCCTACCTCTTTTCCTACCTTGGTTTCTAGGAGCTAGTCTTGATGTTGCCTTCATTGTTTTCACTGTTTCGTTTTCCTGACTGTCATGGTTTCTTTTGAAACCTGAACCTTTTGTCTGAGTTCTCCATAGGAATAACTGTTGCACTCTATTAAACCCCTCTTGAGGTAGCAAATCCATTCCTTTGGTAGTTCCTTGCTCTAGGAACTTTTCTAGATCTAGATGCTCCCTATCCAGAATATCTTGCAGTTCATGATCCTCTGTTCCCACCTCGTTCGGGGTCATCTCTTGCTTTGTATCGAGTTCTATAGTGTTCAGAAGATCCTCCTTTTGTTGGTTGTTTTCAGGCATATCCTCCATGCTCTCTTCCTTTTCCTCCTCTACGGGGCTTTCCTCCAGTGTCTGGTTCGCTTTATCATGCTCCTCTTCTTCTTCTAATACCTTGAACCTATTATGAATTAACTACTTTTCCTCGTTGATTTTTTTTGGGTACTTTCTCCCTCATTTACCTCTGCTCCCCACTTTGTTGTAGCTTTTAGTTTCTTCCCCTGATGTTGCTTTAGTTCTGCTTTCCATTTTGTTTAGGGGGCAGTCTCTGAATAGATGCCTATGTTCGTGACATTTACAACATCTGAAAGGAACATGCTCATAGTCTACTGCTTGCACCCATTCTTCATCAAAAGCTTCTAGAATTATTTCATCTAGTAGAGCTCCAAAGAGGTCCATCTCTACAGATATACGAGCAAAGGAGGTATACTTTCCTCACATTGTGGCCTCTGATATTTTAACAAAACTCCCTAGTTCGTTTCATATTGCCTTTAATGATTTTGGCTACCAATAATCTAGAGGTAGGGAATAGAGCCTTACGCAAACCAGGACCAAAGTGAACATGTCACGCTCCGGAACAAAATTCATCACCCAAGGCCGCATAAAGAGGCCTGCAATAGCATAGAAGTATGACCCTCCTTCAAACACCGTGTCTTTATCCTCTATGTCTGTAAAAACAGCAACGAAGAAACCCTTGGATCCAAGGTGCAAATCTATATCCCCCTTAGGCTTCCAATGATTCTTTATCCAAACATGTAAATCCTTCTCTGTTGGCCATAGCCCCATGAACTTACAAATGACTACATAAGTCGCCATGTGTTCCCTATGCACCTGTAGCGTTGGATCACTTAACACCACTCGCGGTGTGATGGTTTCCCTTGAATTACATGGTCCAGACTGATTTCTTGTGTCAACATTCTGATTTCATCCTTCTATTTTCTTCTCCCGTCTGACTTCTTCCTACGTATCGTCCTTCCTCCTAGAACCCTGGTTTCAATCCCCAGTGGTTTCTTGAATCTATTAGATATTGCCTGACTGTAGGAGGGAGTGGAACTCCCCCCCTTGTGCCTCTCCATGGTGCCCAAAATTGAACTTCTACTATAAACCCTAGCTCTGTGATTTTTCTAGCCAATATTCAGATCCCTAGAAACAATATGTTTTATTTAACACTTGTATAAACTATTTAATATTCAATTTTAAAAATATATATTAAATTAATATACACTTAAATTCCATCCCACCAAAGGTTGTCATAAAATAAATAAAAACCCTTCAAATCAAAAGTACTCGCCATATTAAAGTTCGACCTCACCTTTAACCCAAAGAAAAATTAAAGACCATTGAATCATTATTTTCTTCACTTTTATATTCTATTTTAAAATGATTGATTACACCGATAAGTGTTCTCCCTATTGGAATTGGGCACTTTAACCCTTTTCCTAATTACAAATTTTGATAAGATGGCGTAAATTTAAAGATGTTGTCATCGTCACTACATCAATTGATGGAATTCACACCACTAACTTCCTTGCATATTTAAAACATATGTTTAAACCATGCTTAAATTAAAAATTTGCAAAGCGTGATTATAAATTTACTATGACATTTTTCAAGCCAACTATTAAGATTAATAAGAAGTGGAAGGACATGGATGTAACACACCTCCTAACCATTCTAACCCAATGGATGTGGTTACTAGGTTACCCGACTCTCATGTTACAGTTACAAGAATGGGGTAAGCATTTTTTTCTTACAAATCAACTCATACATAGAAGGCTTGAACCTCCCTTAATAATAATAATGCTTGTTGCATGTGTGTGTGTGTGTACATGTGTATGTGGTAAATCCTATTTAGTTATCTCAATTTTTTCAAAAAAATAATTTCAAGGTAGAGTTCTCCATATGGTCTCCAATTCTAGTCCAACTGATGTTCGAGTTCCACTAAAACTTACTTGATTATTAGCCACTATTCTTTTAAAAATTGAGTCACCATCCATCTGAATATTCCAGGGAAGAGAGGGACAAAGAGAGAAATCCTTACTAGGTTGTATTATGATTTTCATAAGATTTTCTAAAAACATTTTGGGAAATGTATCATACTTGTTTGTAATTATGACCAGGGGTTTACAACCATAATCTTATTACAAAATTGAAGACCACTAATATGACTTGTGGTTACACCTAGTAGGAACAATGCCACATAAAGAATGGTGGGATTTCTGCCACATCATACTATGATTTTCTTGGAAACCTAAGCATAGAAGATTCTACAATAGCAGATAACATTTGCAAAGCCCAAATTGATTATATATGTGTGGATATGACACAGACTAGTTGATCTAATCTCCAACTAGAGATTACACATTATAGTTATACTAGTATATCTGGGATTTTAAGAGATGCTTTCATTCAACGCTACCCCTTTTATAGCCGTTTTCTATAGGTGCCAAATCAACTCCTCGATTGATTGTAATTTACATGTATGTAACCAATCGATAATATCATTGATTTCCTTCAATTATTTGCAAGCATTAAAAGGATGTATTATTTTTTTCTACAATGAACCACGTTCTACCAAATTATTGAATTGTTGTATTAAGTAAAATCCATAAAAAGAATATTAATATCAAATACGCAAGGGTTTCCTTCTTCATGAAACAACATATGTTATGATATCAACCATTTTGGAAAATTATCTCTGTAATTTTCCCTCATTAAGATCTCCTTATTACTTTGAATACATGTAAGAATTATCTCTGTTTATTCCACATATTTAGAGCTAGAGGCTTTCTAGAAAGACACCATGTGTAACAATGTAATGATTATTTTTCAGCACCTCGAACAATGTTAAAATTTGTAGCTTGGAAGGTACTCCAAGCCCTAGGTTTCAAGGTTTTGTTGGAATGGGCCCTACAAAAGTGGTTTGTGGGCTTAGAACCAAATATGGGGGTTTTGTACCCAAAGGTGTGGGGCCAAAACCATGAGGTGATTTGTTTATTTAACCTTTGGAGATTGTAGAGGACCCTAAAAGAAACTAGGGGTTACAAAGAACATCAAAGGAGGAGCTTTAGAAATGGAGATATTAATTTTTAAATTTTTCTAGTGGGCTTGTGGCACAAAATATAAGTCAGCTAGGCTTAAGTGTGCCCCAAGGGATAATTATTGGCACCTATAGACAGTGATGGAAATCCATCAATGAAGGGGATCTCCTTGACGAAAACTCCCAATGAGACTTTGCATAGTTTGGTGTTGGAGCCCTTCCTGAAATAAGGCCCATATTTCGTATGTTCTTAGAGATATCCGATGGCTACAATGTTCAACACAAAAGAGTAATGCACAAGTGCTTTTGGATTAGCATGTCAGTATGCCTTGTGGAATGTTTAGTTGCAGATTGTATCAAGGTTCTTCCACTGAAATGGGAGAGAAAAACGATCCTTTAAAATACAAGTAATAGTACTAATCTAGTAAAGACACACAAGCATGCACATAAGAATGAATCATTGGACAACTAGAAAAATAGTTCACATAGAATTAATGGTTGTTAAAACACACACACCTTCAACAAGATAAGTTCCAAAGCCACCGAAATAGTTCAATTTGCTTATTACAAATGAAAACAACATACATTGCAAACATTCAAAGAATAGTCTTACAATATTTACGACATTCGCATGAAAGTGTGTTGGCTCAATGATGCTACTTCAAAATTAAGGAAAAGTTCCAAGATACATAAATATAATGAACACCACTAGCTCTAATAGTGGAGCATTAGAGCAACCACTTTCTCCTCCAAAAGAACTATCTTCCTCTCTAATTCCTGGTAAGAGGAGCCAAGGTGAAAAGTCCTTTACATGAGAGATGAGGGTGTATATATAAAAAATGGGTTGAGTCTTGATACTTGATATTGCATAGTGTACAGAGGAGACTAGATGAAGGCATGGACTGCGTAGTTATGAAGCTCAAGGGTTGGTAATGAGCACTGAGACTGCATAGTCCACAGTTCTGGAAAATAGGAACTTTGCATTACAATGTGCCAAGAGGCAAGGTTATAGCTTGAGGACTGAGACTTCACAGTGTGCAATTCAGGCAGGCTGAGTGATGCCAAGTTTCTCGGTCAGGAAGTTTTCCATAATTGGCTAAGTGTGGGATCACTGAGGCCAAAGTGATCAGGGACAATACTTGAACATGATCACACACTTATAATAGTTTAAGACACAACATTGATCACAAAGAATACATGAAAAAAATACTTCCCTCAATGTGATGATATTGTGTTGACTTATCCCAAGTGCGACACAAAAGGTAGACTTTACGATGATGGTGACGAGACTTATGTGATAATGCTTAAAACATTGGGAATGACTGCAATACATGTCTACCTAATAAGAATGTCTCTTTAACACCAATCATACCTGACTTGGAACAAACCAAAACTACATATTGAGCTGGTAGTCCCGGTTTTGGGATCCAGTGGGAAAATCTCTGTGTATATCTGTTTTATGTGTTATGATCTCGCATTTTTTATTTTTCTGTGTTTTAGAATTCATATGTAGGTAATTTCTGTACGGGGTTAAAACCTACATTTTGGTATCAAAGCTGATTTTGGCTTCAAGGGGATGCCTTTATTGATGAGGGGTTTCACTCGGGCCTATGGTAGACCTTGTTCAGTGGGAGATCTACGAGATCAATTCTGGTGGTGAAAGAAGATGGCGAGTGGTGGAAAGATAGAGATCAAGAAATTTAATGGTCAGAGTTTTGAGTTGTGGAAACTCAAGATGGAGGATCTGTTGGTGGATAAATATCAGTGGATCGCGGTAGATCCAAGTACTAAACCAATGGGAGTGAAGGATGAAGAATGGAAGAAGTTGGATCGGAAGGCAAAGAGCACAATACGATTGTGTGTCTGAGATTTAGTATTTCTAAATGTCTCAGGGGAAGCTATGACAAAGGCTTTGTGAGACAAGTTAGGTACTTTGTACCAATCTAAGTCTCTAGTGATTAAACTATTCCTGTGGAAAAAGTTGCATAACCCGAGGATGAAAGATGGAGGCTCAGTGATAGATAATTTGAATGCGTTTAATACTATGGTAATTCAGTTAGAATCTATTGAAATTTAAAATTTTAGATGAAGATAAGTGCATCAATTTGTTGTGTTCTCTACCAGATTCGTGGTATAGTCTAGTTATTGCAATAGGTAGCAATGCAACTGCCTTGCATTTTGATGAAATAGTCTCATCCTTGTTGACAGAGGAGATGAGACGGAAAAATATGTAGAGCCAGAATGGTGATGCCTTATCTGTACAAGGACAGTCCCAGAACAGAAACAAAAATAAGTCATTGAGTGGGAGATCTAAATCTAGAGGGAGATCTATATCTCCAGGAAAACCTGTAAAGGTGGTGTGCTGGAAATGTGGAAAGGAAGGGCACTTCAAAAGGGACTGTAAATTTAAAGCTCCTAATAAAGGAAAGAGATCTGATGATGCTCCTTCTACAGAGGCGATAACCACCTCAAATGAAGGTGGGGATGTGTACTTAGCTTCTTCAAGTACACATGTAGATCATGAGGCATGGTTGATTGACTCAGGTGCATCCTTTCACTTCACTCCCCATAGAGAGTGGTTCTGCGAGTGTGATAAATATGATGGTGGTGATGTCTTCTCAGGGGATGATAGGAAGGCTAGAAACATTGGTCATGGAAAATTAAAGTTTAAGTTGCGAGGTGGAAGGGTTAGAACACTTCTGGGTGTTCTGCATATTC